>MU226547.1:2515860-2528481 GCA_018584345.1 Thuja plicata | reverse complement strand
TCCACAAGGGAGGTTTTCCCAGGGTAATTTGTGTTGTGTCTCCTTGTCTCATTTGGTGTTTTATCATATTGATTATCTTATTGGTTTGCAAGTTTAATTTAAACCAGATCTGATATTAAATTAACAGTTATGATTGGTATCTGCCTATTTGGCTTGTGATGTGATTTAATGCTTTCATTGAGGTATGTGCCAGTGGTTACCTAATTATGATCGCTTACCTTGTTGAGATACTATCTAGATTGGGAATTATTAGATTGTACCATGATGTTATTCCATGATTATCCGTGTGATTTGATCTGGTGGTTGCTCTAAGTCATGTAGCTGATTACCATACCATATTTTAGTTACCTGTATCATTGCTAATTTTAAATGTTAGATTATGTTGTTAGTAATATTTCGATCATATCTACATGATGATGCTTTATGATTATATATGGGGTACTTTGCATTAGAGAATATTGGAATAATATATTATGATGAATATCATAGATTCCTATTATATTGTGCCTTATATGTTGTTGGATATTTAAGTATCTACTTCCTTTGATATATGCTCATGTTGTCATGATTGATTATTTAATGCTTATATTTAAATGAAATGTTTAATTTTAATGCAATGGTTATTTTAATAAATTAATGTTCACTATTCGCTCATGCAATTGATATATATTATACTTCGTGTGTTTGTACGAAGTGAAACAAAATCATAGTTACCCCCTTTGTGAGGTCCACACGATGGTGTCATTCTCCTTCACTGTTTGATTATTGCATGTTATGCTTCAGCTATTTTATTATGAGAAAGTACACTTGATGTTTGCATGTTTACTAAATAGGTACCAGGTACATTCATCCTAAGTTTCAGGAGTTGAGTGTGTACCTATATCCCCGACAGTGGCACAGGAGATAGTCTTACTGACCTTTCATTATTGAGCCAATATCATCCTTGTTTGGACAATGTACCTATAATTGTTATATTTCCCTCTCCTCCATGTTGGTAAATCCGGATTCACTATGCATTCGTGATGGACCAGTGATTGTCTGTGCATTTAGAGTTCCTGCAGTTGTCACGGATGAGATTTAATTAAATGATAATTTTGAATGCTTTGGGGAATTTAATATTATTTTATTTATTTCTCTTACCGGCTAATTTGCAATAGGTGGATTCCAATTATTTGGAATTGATTTATTTGGTTTCGGGTTTAGTCAATAGTTCGCTTTAAATAATTAAGTGACCTATTTTTAAAGTCACTTTTTAAAAGTGTTATTTATGCTAAAAAGTGAGTTCTTTTCTCACTTCTCTTTTGTTGATTTTTATGAAAATTTGGATTTTGCTCCAAACTTGATTGGGGAAAATCGCTCTGTTGTTCGTTGTGACTGACTAAGTCGTCGGATCTTGGTGGGTAGCGGCTCGTTGGATTCGTGCCGCAAAAACCTCCATTTCTATGGAACAAATTTTGGATTCAACGAGGAAATTTATTTATTCCTCATTCTTTCAGGTTTGATTCGTTTCTTTGTTGCTTTTGTCTCGTGGGCTGAGCATTAGTACTCGCCCACTTTCTTGCAGCTTTCAGATGCCCAGTTGACTCACTACGAGTAACTGAGGTTTTCTTTTTTGGATTTTGTACCATTATGCTAGCCGTTTTTCCGTGTTTATCCAGAACTCGAATTTTATTAGATTAGTGTGTTGTTGGGTGCCTTAGGGCAAATAGGTTTTTGCTTTGTAGCTTTCGGAGAAGTTTGGTATCTGGGAAATTTGGGGCTTTCCTTGTTTTGTGTGCCACTTAGTTTTACTGTTTCTTTTGTTCGGTTTAATCCGAACATTGGAGTGTGTCATCCTCCAGGTTTCCAACCATTCTATGTTTTTAAATTGTTGATTTTATTTTCATGAGTGAATCTGTACTCCTGGCCAAGTGCCCATTTGAGTGTGATGTGAGCACTTGTGTTTATGTTTCCTTTTTGTGAAATTGTTCTCCATGCTTGATGTTGATCACATTGGAATGCATGATAATGGTGTTTGAGACCACATCGCAAGCTCTTTGAGTGTGCTTTTAGCACTTGTGTATCCTTCCTTTTTGTAGAATTGTTCTCCATTCTTGATTTGGATCACATTGGAATGCATGATGATGGTGTTTGAGACCACATCACAAGATCTTTGTGTGCCATGACGGGATTACATTGGGACACGTGCTCTTGGTTGCGGCCAATAGAGTCATGTGCTATATTTCCTTTACCTCCCTCTTTGATTGAAGTTTGGAGTCTTTTTATGCATTATTGTGTTTGACCAGTAGGTGTGGAGTAGTGGGATGGAGTGGCTCACCAAGGCGGGTTGGGACACAAAGTGGTCCTAGGGTATCGCTTGGTTGAGTTATTTTAATAAGTGATAACCTTAAACATTAAATGGAAAAATAAAACTTAATATAAGACTAAATGTGACTACCTTGCCGTCTGCGGAAGTTGATATGGTATGTGTTGCCCTACCGTCTGCTGATGTTGATATGGCATGGTACCTTGTCGTCGTTTGAGGACGTTGATATGGTACAGCATAGCCTTGCAATCTGCGGATGTGGATATGGCTCTGTAGAGCTTATTTGTTGTGAGAAGGATTGCTCGATTCCACACGGGCATGTACAACCCGTGTGATGACACTCCATTCTAGAGTCTCTACATCATACCCTATCCAGTTTGAGTAGTGACCTTGACCTACTCGTATTGCGTCCTTATATTGGATCTCTATATTGTTCCCTTATTTTATGCTTCTGCTTTGCGTGAGTATATCCCTTTCTAGTGTGAGTGCTTATATTGTGTGTGGTCGGGGTGCTATCTCCACGAGCACGGTGGGTTGGGCCTGTGGGTACCACGTGGTAGGGAGGCGTTGCTAAGCTATACCACTGTTGGGGACCGGTGTAGAGATGGTGGACGACTTTTAGTGATGGAGTTCTCGAGCATGATGTGCTCCTTTCTATCCCTTCTTGTCATTTACATATTTCATGTTTATGCTTGATGTTCTAGTTTGTAGCATATTATGTTCATGCTTTCCTTATGATCTACATTGATATAATCGAGTGTCCATAGCTTCGATATGCATGTATCCGGTACTCCCTGTTGATGTGCATTTTATGACTCACCAAACAGTAGAACAAAATTGTAAAAGCGCAAGTGATGCCACATACATAGCAAATTTGTTTTTTAAGGAGATAGTGAGGATCCATGGATTGCCTCAGACCATTGTATCTGATAGAGATGTGAAGTTCATCGGCCACTTCTGGAGGACACTATGGAAGAGATTGGACACCAATCTGAACTTTACTTCTGCCTACCATCCACAAAAAAATGGGCAAAATGAAGTAGTGAATAGGTCATTGGGGAACCTATTGAGATGTTTGACTAAACATTATGGAGAGAAATGGGAATCTATCTTACCACAGGCAGAATGTGCCTACAATGATTCAGTAAAGAGGAATACTAGTAAGAGCCCTTTCCAAATAGTGTATGGACAGAATCTTAGGGGGGTATTGGAATTGGGAGACCTTCCTCAAGATGGACAGTTAAGTGCCAAGGGAGAACAATTTGCAGACAGTATAAGAGAGACATACTTCCCCTTGGATATTTCATATGGGCATACCTTAAGAAAGAAAGACTACCCAAGGGGAAGTATTCCAAAGTGTTGATGAGGAAAGTAGGCCCTTGCAAAGTGTTGAAGAAACATGGTTTGAATGAATATGAGATTGAACTTCCCCCAGATCTTAGAATTTCTCCTATTTTTAATTTATCTGATCTCACAGCCTATAAGGGAGATGTACATGCAGGAACAAATGTACAGACTGCAGAGTTGGAAGAAGCCATTGCAAACATTCCTCACCATGAACCAAGAAGACTTGAGAAGATCTGGGATACAAAGGTCATCAAAAAGACCAGGAAGAACACATACAAGAAGCATCTTGTTAAGTGGAAAGGATTGCCTAAAGAGGAAGTTGCGAGGATGGATGAAGTTGACATGAAGAAGCATGGTACCTGTCTTGAAGAGCTTAGCTCAAGAGGACTTGAGATCAATTCACCTCGGGAGTATGGTGCAGGGGCACCCCTACAAGGGGAAGACAAGACCTAAAGACACCAAGGATGTGTTCCATTAAGGCATTTGTTTGCTTTGAATGTTTTTATTTGATGATTCTAATAAAGAACCCCAACATGTAACTCAATGTCATGGAAAGGTGATCTATAAACCACCATAGACATACGGGCTTAGGGGCATGTAGAAGAGTCTTATAAGTGTTTAGGCGGTGTCTTAGGAGGTTTTGGTTAAGTCCTAGATGACCTGCTTGTCATTAATGTCGAATCATTAACTATCGGCAAGAAGGAAGCCTTGTCGGCATTAGGAGGACAGCTATCGGAAGCCGACGCCGACAACTATCGGTTAAAAGTTGCAAAAAGTTGCATTTTGCACCCAACGGTCACCACAGTTCAAAAGGTGGTTAGAGACTGTTGGGAAATATACAAATGTTGAAACAAACCTCTCCAAGTCGAGAGGAGAAGATTGTAATGATTTTGCATCTGGAGATTTGAAATAAACTGTGAAATTCCTGCATTTTTCATGTTCTAAGATTGTGTACGGCCCTGTACGTAAGGTAGATATTTTGAATCCAATTGGGGAATGTAATGTTGTCTTTTACCTTTCATATGCATCTATTCTAAGGTTTTGATCTTCTGTTTAGAGAGAGAAAACAACAATTTACTTAATGGTGGTCTGGGTAGACAGCATTTCTAGGGCTTGGGGAAGAAATGACCATATCTTGCAATTCCACCCTTGGTTACTAATAGCCCTGGAGGAAATGCAAGTGTGGTCAATGTATATTAGGAATCCAGTGGTGTTTTGCAGGTTCCTAGCAGGAGCAGGAAGAAAGTTGATGCCCTAGGTGGACATCTCTATGTGGCCACCAGAGTGAAGAACACAGAAGGTTCCATATCTGGAGTTGGGTGATTGATGAAAGGCCATGCCTTTGGATTTGAAGGTTAATTCATGTCTAGAAGACGACCAAGTGGTTGTTTTGGTGGGGCAACATCGTTGAGAAGCACTTCCTTTGGAAAACAAGCCTAATTAGAACAATTAGGTCTCCTAGTCTCAGTAAGGGTTGAGACCTTTGTTTAGTGAACCAGACCAAACCGTTTGGGAGGGTTGTATAACTCTGTAAAGGGTGTAAGAATCACCTATTGGTTGGTTGGGTCCTTTGGAGGAATAAGGAGTGAACTAGGAAAAACAGTCCAAGAAGGGCTACAAGGAATTGGAGCCCTTAGTGAAGAAGTGTTCACCAGTGGATTGGGAGTGTAGAACCAGTAATTGATTCTTGTTATGTTGGCCCAGAAAACACCATTTTGAAGTTGTTTAAGTCCCTTGGGTCTTGGAAAACATATCAAGCCTAAGAAAGCCATTTTAGCCTTAAGGGTCACTTAGAGTTGATAAAGAAATCCTAAGGGTTTGACTAGGTTTTGGAAGCAATAGTATCTTAAATTTGAGAAAGTGCAAATCACCATGTGGAGTCAGTGTTAAGATGTTAGGGTTCTTGGATTGAGGAACCTATTATAAGGATAGAGAGTAGAGAAGCAAGGGCTCTGCATCAATTTCCATTTTTTCAAGATTTCCAAATTTTCACGATTTCGGAAATTTTTTAAGATTTCGAATTTGTTCAAAGATTTCCAATTTTTCCGAAATTTTCCGTTTTTTCAAGATCTTCCATTTTATCACTTTTTCATGATTTCAAAAGTTTACAAGATTCTCGAATTTTTCATTTTTCCAAGATTTTCAAATTTTCAAGATTTCGGAAATTTCCAAGATTCTCGAAAGTTTTTATTTTTCCAAGATTTTCGTTTTTCCAAAATTTTCCATTTTTTCCAAGATTTCCATTTTTTCATGATTTTGGAAATTTTCAAGATTATCAAAATTTTCCATTTTTTCATGATTTCAGACATTTCCAAGATTCTCAAAATTTTCATTTTTTCTGAAATTTTCCATTTTTTCACTTTTTCAAATTTTTCACGATTTCAGAAATTTCCAAGATTTTGGAAATTTTTATTTTTCCAAGATTTTCATGATCACCCCGGTCTTTTATTACTTAAGACATTCACAAACATGAAGGGAGAATTCAAATTTTAGTATTTTAATACTCCTTCCCACTCTAGGAGCGCACATTCACTTTGGTTGTGGATTTTCTAGTTTCGAATATAAAGTTGTGTTAAGAGCCCATGTCCAACCCCACCATGGATTTTTTTTGTTTAGAAATGTTCCCTCACTATCTTCAATATGCACTCGAGCGCGTTTTACAAGATGTGCTGGATTTTTTGCAATTTGAGAAATTCCTAGTCTTTGATCATTTTGCGCTTGAGCGCATTTTGGAGGCTCTGACGGATTTCATGTTTCAGAAAAGAGTCCGTTAAATATGTTAACTCGCGCTCAAGCGTGATTTGCAGTAGTAGAGGATTTTCTTTCTTGCAACATTCCGGGGCTTAGTCTTTTCCGCACTCAAGCGCGTTTTTTCCTCTATGGCGGACTATTCCATTCTTTGTAACATCTTGTGACACTTGCTTGGTGCGGTTTATAGTTTGTAGATGGACTTTCCTTGCTTCAGACATTCCTCCGTTATGGTCGATATGCACAAAGCGCATTTGAGGCATTGTTGATGAATTTTCTCGCCGCATCAATATTTCATGATCACCACAAATCGTAGCTGGAGACACCCGACGCGATTCTTTGCCTTAGAACCTGCCCTTCGTCCAACACAGATGACTTAAACCTTTATGAGTTGGGCGCATTATGATATCCCCGTGGATTGATTCGGCTTGAATTGTGCCTTCTTTGGGTGCACTTAGAGCTTTTATGATCACCATTTGCCATGGATGTTTTTTCCTCAAAACACTCCTTCACTGTTATCCAAATGCGTTGAAAGTGCCTTCTCTGTGGGAAAGTGTAGCTACGACCTGCCGCGATTACTTCATTCTGGGCAAGATGTGTTTTTATTTGAATATATCTGCGTTTGGTGATGGATTTGCTTCTTTCTGCGTACTTTCCCCTTACCATCATGCAATCGCGCCGAAAGACATTGTGCTTGAGGCAAGATTTAAACTTCATTCCAAACCTCCTTCATCGATGGTTGCGAGCTACTCTTCTTTGCAACGATCCTTGACTTGGTCTTTGAGGCATCGTTGATGAATTTTCTAGCCACATCAATATTTTATGATCACCACAAATCGTAGCTGGAGACACCCGACGCGATTCTTTGCCTTAGAACCTTCCCGTCGTCCAACGCAGATGACTTAAACCTTTATGAGTTGGGCGCATTATGATATCCCTGTGGATTGATTCGGCTTGAATTGTGCCTTCTCTGGGTGCACTTAGAGCTTTTACGATCACCATCCGCCATGGATGTTTTTTCCTCAAAACACTTCTTCACTGTTATCCAAATGCGTTGAAAGTGCCTTCTATGTGGGAGAGTGTGGGTTGCTACCTGCTGCGATTCCTTCATTCTGTGCAAGATGTGTTTTTATTTGAATATATCTGTGTTTGGTGATGAATTTGCTTCTTTCTGCATACTTTCCCCTTACCATCGTGCAATCACACCGGAAGACACTGTACTTGGGGCGAGATTTAAACTCCATTCCAAACCTCCTTCATCGACGGCTGCGAGATACTCTTCTCTGCAATGATCCTTGACTTGGTCTTTGAGAAATTTAGAGCCTCTACAATGAACGAGACTCTTGAACTTGCTTGAAAACATGGTCAAGCACAACATGGACATTTCCGTGTAAAGCACTTTCAGCACTCTGGTGCATATTTACCATGCCCACACATCGCTAGTGTTCGGTATCCTACCTTGATGATGTGGTGGGTGAACATTTGGTTATTTCTACGTCATTTTAATGCAAAATTCCATGGCAATGTCTTCGTTGAAATCCTCAGGTAGTGTATTGAACCATGTATTTTTATCTCAAACTCCTTCCACGGTTTCTTAGCTTTGATTGCAGATAGGGCCCGTCCAAGAATTCCTTCTAAGCTTATGATCAAGTGCCAGAGGACACACATGAGGCTCAAATTCTCTATCATATGACCTTTGAAACAAAACTGGTGGCTTAGTATTTTGATTTTGACGGTTAATGTCTCATTCCTTTGCCATGACTCCTTATCATGACGCTACTGGGCACATCTTCAAACCTTTGTCATGAATTTTATCTTTACCATATTCTTTTCGATGCCTGAGATCATGTTTAGAGTGCATGTGAAGGTAAGCCCTGAACCATCTTCTTTTAAAACGCAAACGTCCTCTGATTTTCCTTTGGTCACGCTGAGGGGAGTGAACGGGAGAGCATGGTAGACCATTTGTTGTTCGAGCCAGATCCTCAATTTCCAAGCCATGTATCATCTAGCTTTGCTGGGTGCGATTAAACCACTATGAAGGACTTTGAACTTATTATTTCTTTTCTCTGCCTTGAATCTGAAGCAAATTCCTCGCCAGTGATGATTTAGAATTCAGTCCAAAATTGGGGATAAAATTATGCTCGTCTCGAAATAATTTGACACCTGATTCTTCATTGCCTTTTATTTTTTGCGAGGTGACACATTTACCATCTTCCTTCAGATTAGTACTCATAAAGATTTGATATCTTACAGGTTCCCTTTAAGAAATTTAACTTTAAAACCCAAAATCAAGAAGCGTTTCAAAGTTGGGATCTTGAGGAACAAAACTTTGACTTAGGATTTAGTCATAAATTACCACTTCTGAATTAGAACAGAGGGAACCCCCAGAGACCAGAGCTAGAGCTACTGAGACAAAACAAAACAAGGGGGCACGAAAGCGAAAAGATCAGGGTCCCATCCTTGAAATGGGCGATGTGTGATTAGGTCACAACACTCCCCAGTGTGGAGCTAGCTTGTATTTCATTCCGTATGTTGATGTCGGCAAGCCTATCCAGTCTTTGGACTAAGGAAACCATTTGTTGCAAGTTTTGGCAACGGTCCCCTACTCTTTGATTGCACTTGATGCAAGTGTATGGCATTAATTATGTAGATGTCCTAGGATTTTTTTTAGGTCCTTATTGTCATAGAGCTTGTCAAGACCTTTCCAACACATTTTGAACAAAGTTAATCGGACGTCGTATGCAAAAGTTATGGCCTCCGGAAGGTCATGTTGTCTTCTCCATGTAAAAGGTCGTTTCCAGTCCTTAAAGTGTTGTTTCCAGTCTTCTAAAATGTCATTTCTTGTAATTATAATATCGTTTCTGGGAGAAAATGTCATTTCTGGGTGGAAAGGTGATTTTCGATAGCTATAACGTTGTTTTTGGGGAAAAATCTTTTCCCGTCGGATTCCGTCATTTTCGAGACAGTGGATGCTTCCATACATTTTCTAGAGAACTTAATTACAGTTCCAAATACCCTCTTTCGAGTAGAGACCATCCCATCCATAACAGATTGGATGCGTATTCGTTGGTGAATTTTTTCCCTTTCTGCTCGATGTCAGCTTCTTGCCTTGTATTGCCACGAGGGTGTTGTGGTTCTCTCGATGGGCGACTGTTGACGATGGTCTAGTCATGATCCGTAGAGTTTGTTGAAATGTTCCAAACTCTCAAGAGACGGGGTGAACATGCTTCTTCTGTTCCCATTCGAATATAGGTTGCTTGGGAACCTTTGGGAGAGTTGTTAAGTCTTCTGCTTGCGTACGATCATTTAGTGATTGTCATGTCATCTCTAGCATGTAGTATCGTGCTTATGTCGTGATTAACTGATGCACTTGATACGTTACGTATTCTCTCATAGCAAAAAAAAATTGTTCAGTGCATAGTTAACCCTTGTTTCCAAGGGTTCCTTGGCAGGGCATTAAATCTGGTATCAAAGCCCATGTTCATAGTTGGGATCTCTTGCTATATATTGCCTGCTTAGTTGATGTTGTTAGTGTGTTAGCGCACGTGAGTAGTGTTGCGAGTAGTGGTAGCTTGTTACTTGGGTGCCTAGGCTTGGCATTCTTGACTATTCTGGAAGAACTGACCCAAGTAACATTTGTGGGAGGAAGAGTACCTCCTGGATCTTTGCACCTTTTAGGGATGGATGACACCCCTATGTGAGTACCTCTATTGAGCACTTTAGACCATAGTTTGGTGAGTTTCTCTTGGTTTGTGAATGTTTAGTGACCCTTGTGTGGTTCATGTGTGTGTAGATGCCATGGCAACCGTGGTTGTGTTGCCTTTTCTATAGCATGACAGTTGTATGTATATGTTGATTCTTGGATGCTTAGTAGCGGTGAGTGGCTTGTTTTCTTGTGTGACCCTACTTGGTCAGGGTGATTGTTTGGCGTCCATGAAATGCCATGAGTGCCTCTTGTTTGACTCCCTATGGGGTGTGGTGCACTATATTCTATGGTTGTTGTGTTGTTGTAAGAGTAAATGAAATGAGTTAGGTTCCATTTATGCTGGCATATTAATTGTTGCATTGAAATGTATTCTACTCAAAGAGTGATAATTGTGCACCATTGAATTCATGAAAACAAACGTGTATTGGTAATGAAAGGTGAAATTAATATCATATGATAGATTATTTGGGTTAATGATTTGTCCCCAAACTGAATAATTGCTTGGATTTCTTGGGAAATTAGTTAGTTATTGCAGTGAAGCATTGCATAGGAATTGCTCCATTCCATGGTATCTTATTTTCGTACATTTTGTTCCTTGTAGGATTGTAGCCACCTTGTGTAGAGTGCAATGAGACCGTAGTGGTTGTAGAGACTAATGGTCCCTTGTGTGGTGTTCGACTGTGACTATAACTTTGTGTCCCTTGGTGTTCCATTGTTTCAGCCTCTGTTGCAAGACTTGCCAAGTTTTTAGGCTCTGCGAGTTTTCCAGAGAAAAACTCACAGACCAAAACTTGCCGAGTTTTTACTAAAAACTTGGCGAGTTTTAAAGAAAAACTCACCCGCGTTTTCCTGCCTGCGGAGAAAGCTGAAAAACAGCTTTTTCAGTTCATTTTCTTATTTTGAGCTGTTTTGTGTGAGACTGAGTGAATTGTTTGGTGTTTTGGAGCCCTTGCTAGGTGATTGCAGCGTATTGGAGGCGGATTTGAGAGTATTTAAGGTGGATTTATACAGGTTTTTCAAGAGAAATCACATTCCCAAGTAGGTTTACTGAGTTTGTTTTCATATTTTTTAAAAACATTATATTTTTTTTGTTGGTTCTAAATGAATACAAAATCATTCCTAAGTAGTTAGAAATGATTTTAAATCATTAGAAGAAGATTCAACACTAATTTTTACATGCTTTGTTGAAAACTTGAATCTATCACTATGTTTTAAAAAATCAAACCCTAGCAATTTGTTTAGCTTTTTTTAAACTTTGTAAGATTGAATGATGTCTAAAAATATTGAAAGTTTGAAAGTTGAAACTAATTTAGATAGTTTCCAACTTTGTTTAATTATTTAACTAAAATATTAATTTGTGTGTGTAGGGCAGCAGTTAAGTGTTAACGGTTTAACCATTAAATCAACATGGCAAGTTCACAGGAAGTGTGGCCACTAACACCATGCCCTTCTGGATATATAGGCACCCGGCCTAAAAATGCTATAGATAAAACATGGAGGTATGCCTATGAAGCACCAGATGACCCTAGGAAGGTGATTTGCATAAGATGTGAGAGTAATTTCTGGAGGCATAAACCGCCTCAAATACCACCTTGCAGGCATTAGGAAGCATGATGCAAATCCATGTGACAAAAATACCGAAGAGATAAAAAGATTTTTTAATTCCATACTTGTAGCCGAGGAAGAGAAAAAATTGCATAGGGAGAGGGAAAGATTAGCTGTGAGGGCAGCCATAGCTGAAACTCAATATGCTTCTATTGACATGGAAGAAGAAGCAGCACTTAAGAGCATAGTAGGCTCTTTTCGTGCCCCGCGCATCCGCTAACAGAGTGCCTCCTCTTTTACTGCTTCTGCTTCCTCTAGTAGAGTGCCTTCTTCTTCACCACCATCAGCATCAGGGATAGACAGGTATTTTGTGCACAGGAACACACCTGGAGCACAACCATCATTAGAGGCCACTGGATGGAACAAGGAGGTACATGAGAAAATAGATATTGTTGTTGCTGATTTTAGGTATTTAAACATCCCATTGCGTGTGATTGAGAGTCCCTATTGCTTCAGTGTGGTCACCGCAATGACAGTTTCAGGAAAAGGGTACAAGAGCCCTACTCGCAATGATTTGAGTGAGAGGTTAGTAAATAATCAGAATCCACTTGATTTCATTTTTAAATTTTAATTGTTTTTTCTTGTTTATTAAATCAAAATTGTTAATTAAGATTTGATTTAACTTTGATTTTGTAGATTGCTCGTAAATGTTGTTGATAGGGCAAGAGTAGTGGTGGAGGACCAAAAAAAAGAGTGGAGCAAATTTGGGTGCACCATTCTTTCTGATGTGCGGACAGATGGAAAAAACCGAGCCATTATTAATTTTTTGGTTGCTTGCAAGGGCAATGTGGTGTTTTGGAAATCGGTTGATGCCTCCAACAAGATAAAAAATGCACAAACATTGGCATTAATGTTGGAGAATGTTGTCATGGAGGTGGGAATAGAGAATGTGGTGCAAATCGTCACAGAT
>MU226547.1:2479104-2514432 GCA_018584345.1 Thuja plicata | reverse complement strand
ACGGCACAGGAGCAGCCTCCATTGTTTACAGAGGATGACATCGCAGATTTGGAGAGGCAGGCTATGGAGGAGGGTGGATTTGGTTTCACATTGGATGACATTGAGGAGTCAGATGAGGAGTCATTGCAAGTGCGAGGAGCTACATCCAGGATGGAGGGCGAGCCACACGCATCATCAGAGATACCGAGCGAGGAGACACAGTCACGCCCAAGGCCAGTGCTAGGTTCTAGTTCTACTACTAGGACTAGACCCTCTAGTGCCTCTCCCACATTTGCTAGAAGAGCTAGGAAGAGAAAGATTTAATTTTAATTTGTAATGATGTATTTACTTCCAGTTTTACAGAAACTCAAACTATTTAGTACTATTTTGCTTCTAGGCTTCTAGCCATCAGCATTCCACATGAGAATGTGATTTTGTACCCACTTTGCATTTATATATATCTAAACTCAACTTGCTTCTTTTGTGTTCTTATTAATTAACTCATTGGATGCATCTTCTCATTGAATTTTGCAAAAAAATGCATTTCTAATTAAAATTAAGCTATTTTTTTAAGTTCCCGAGCTTTTCCTGATTTTGTTTTTTTGGCCTTGGCGAGTTTTTGCCGAGTGAGAGTCTTGCAACTTTGGTTTCAGCCAGTTATGGTACATTTTGATGCAAATTATGCATGCCCCTGATGTGGGAAGAACCTACGTCGTTGTTGGCCAATCGTTCCATGTTCCATCATTAAGTATTGACCCTGGTGCGAGCATGTTGAGTACCCTTGTGAAAGATCAAATGGTCGTGTTTTGGCCTCGTGTTTCTGTCACCCATGGTTGTGATTACCCTCATGAGTGTTGTTCTCCTAGTAATCCTTCTTCATGTTTTCCATATGTGTTTGAGAATGTGCTTAAACCCTCCTTTTGATTGGAACCTTGCATGGAGAAAATTATTTCATTGCATGGGAAAGTAAAGGGAATTGTATTGTGAAAGAATATTGATGCATTTGTTAAGACCATAGTGATGCATATGAACAAGATCTTAGATGATCCATTGTTTGGTGTGTGTGGGTATGTTCTCTAACTCTACTAAGATGTTCAATTCCTCAGTACCGTGTGGCGGTTACTCCCTTTTATGTGACTGATTTTGGTCACAATGTCCGTGAATGTGATTCTTGATTGGTGATTCATTTTGTCTCTTGGTGGATCATTCCACGTGTTGTGTGGGCAAGCATTGAATTTTGGTATTCTTGTTCTTGGATTGGTCATCAAATTTATCGATCTATCTAATTGTGACATTTGTCACATTTGATTTATTGTTGAAGTTGGCGCATTCTTGGAACTTATTGTTGGAATTGATGATTCCCCCATTTGGGTTTTTCCTTTTCAGTTTCTTGGTGACTACTCCGAATGTTTGGTATTGCTGCCCAGTCTTGTGTTGTGACTCTATCATGTTCAATGCAGACCTCTGACAGTATGTGCAAGGGAGAACATCGCAAAGAACATACTATATTGTGTTGTTGAGTAATTGTGAAGATGATAGTTAGAATTCCTTTTAGTTGATTTATGAGAAAATCTCGTTTTCTTATAAAAGGAAGTATGAGTTGTAAAATGGTATTTTTGCATGTTATCATTATGTGATTTAAAAGATGCACTGTATTGCAAATCGTCGTGTATGCATGTTAATAGCGGCATTGTGAAAAGTGACTAGTAGATGTTTACCATATTTGTGGGATTAGAAATTGTATTATCTTCAAGTAAATTGTTGAGAATGAGTGGTTGATCTTTTGGATTACCTCCATTTGCGCTCTAGTTAGAATCTTGATATATGCCAACTTTTGTTATAGAGGCATGTTTTGTGTGGTTGAGCTTGAATGCTTGCATTGATTTTAGTGTGTATGCTTAGCGAGATTCTTGTTGCTCCTATGCCTGTGTTTTGAGACCTTGAGAGTTTCCCTTCTTAGCATTGTTATTCCAAATGGTTGGGTGCAACTTAGTCCACCTAAGAGGTAACTTGGTTGTGGATCTTGAGACCATACCTTGCCCTTGTGCTTGCATTTGTTGGAATGGATGTGGAGGAGCTTGATGCACCTTATTTTGTTGGATGTTGTTGGTGAGTGTTCTTGGGGTAGCTTGGGTTGTGGGGATAGAGAGTCTCTTTTCCCGGTCTTGACACTCTCGTAGCTATATCTCCTTATGGTTATATATATGATATTATATTGGTTAAGTTATCATCTCCTGGTGAGACTCCATGTTGGAGATTGGGTTGCCAGAGGATTGTTGGTAGTGTGGTATTCCTAGCTTTAGGCTAGGACACGGAATCTTTAGGCGCATCTTACCATCCTGAGATTTGTTATGGAGTCGAGTGTAAGATGTTCACCATTTGGATTCGTTGCCACCTTGTTGAAGGTGAAACCGTGGTCTAGTTGGGTTAAGTGACCCTGGTATCTAGCTATAGTTGAGCTCTTGGCATCGAAGAAAACATATTGCTCCTATGCTTGTTGTTTAGTTGTTCTCTGAGTATTCTTTAAAGTAAAAGGAGTGCACTAATGAGCCTTTGTTTTTTGAGTGCTCTTGGTTGTGAGAGGCTACCTTGTACATTTGTATCCCATGGTACACCTGAGTTGGATGTAGTATCCCTCAGAAGAGTGCAATTTTGGCAGAAAACCTTTTAAGATGCTTGGCTGACTTAGTGAGATTCTGGTTGGATTTAAGGATGCTCTAGATGAGCATGATGGTGTTTTTTTAACATTTTGGGACGATTTTCCCATGTTCCCAAGTTGTTGACTTGGAAGTTCTTGGTGCTTTGATCTTGGAGAGATCATGGAGGGCATTGTTTTGCAATTGGATTCCTTGTGATGAGGTATAGTGGCTTGTGTTATGCCTCTTTTGGCAAAGATCATGACAAGATGTGTCTTTCCTTACTTGTATTCAGTTCTTGTTAAAAGGACTTTGAGTGAATGTTAATGCTCTTTAGTGTGTGTGGATCCTTTCAACAGTTGTGAGGCTAGCTAGTAAGGAGTTGGTTTGATTTGGCCAGACTTGTGGAGTAGTTGTATACCTATTCTTGTATTTCAAATTGGTTTTCGATCTCGCACTTTGTGTGCTCTTTTGAGTTTGACTTGCAGCCTTCCAGGAGTAAGCCTAGTCGTTGGGGAGGATGATGTAGTACATCTCCCATTTGCATTTTGCATAACGTCCTGGTGGATGCGGCTTTGATGTTTTATATGTTTGTCTTTCATGATCATATTGGACTCGTGAGAGGTTGTACCTTTGGGGTGATCTCATCTATGCTATTGCATCGACAACTTGTTTATGTCATTATGCCTAGTTGTGTGAGCCATTCAACTATAGCTGGTTGTATAACTGATTTGTGATGCTAAACCTGTTGAGGCTTTTATTTTGAGTTTTGAGGATTCCTTGTGTTTTGACGATTATTCCTTTGTGATGGTATTATGTTGGCATTATGAGATGCACCCAGTTCAGTTTATTCTTGTGCTCAATCCGAGATTACTGTTGTGGTTATGATTGGTATCTGCCTATTTGGCTTGTGATGTGATTTGTTGGTTTCACCTTAGGTATGTGCCAGTGGTTACCTAATTATGATCGCCTACCTTATTGACATACTATCTAGATTGGGAATTATTAGATTGTACCATGATGTTGTTATTCCATGATTATCCATGTGATTTGATCTGGTGGTTGCACTAAGTGATGTAGCTGATTACCGTACCTTATTTCAGTTACCTGTATCATTGCTAATTTTAAATGTTGGATTATGTTGTTAGTAATATTTCGATCATATCTACATGATGATGCTTTATGATTATATCTGGGATACTTTGCATTAGAGAATATTGGAATAATATATTACGATGAATATCATGGATTCTTGTTATATTGTGCCTGATATGTTGTCGGATATTTTAGTATCTACTTCCTTTGATATATGCTCATGTTGTCATGATTGATTATTTAATGCTTATATTTAAATGAAATGTTTAATGTTAATACAAGAGTTATTTAAATGAATTAATGTTCACTATTCGCTCATGCAATTGATATATATTATACTTCGTGTGTTTGTACGAAGTGAGACGAAGTCGTAAATACCCCCTTTGTGAGGTCCACACGATGGTCTCGTTCTCCTTCAGTGTTTGATTATATCATGTTATGCTTCAACTATTTTATTATGAGCAGGTACACTTGATGTTTGCATGTTTACTGAACAGTTACTAGGTACATTCATCCTGAATTTTAGGAGTTGAGTGTGTACCTATATCCCCAGCAATGGCACAAGAGATAGTATTACCGACCTTTCATTATAGAGCCAATATCGTCCCTATATGGACGATGTACCTGTAATTATTATATTTCCCTCTGGTACATGTTGCTAAATCCGGATTCATTATGCATTCGTGATAGACCAGTGACTGTCTGTGCATTTAGAGTTCCCATAGTTGTCGTAGGTGAGATTTAATTAAACGATAATTTTTAATGATTTGGGGAATTTAATATTATTTTATTTATTTCTCTTACGGGCTAATTTGTCGTAGGTGGATTCCAATTATTTGGAATTGATTTATTTGGTTTTGGGTTTAGTCAATATTTCTCTTTAAATAATTAAGTGGCCTATTTTTAAAGTTACTTTTTAAAAGTGCTATTTATGCTAAAAAGTGAGTTCTTTTTCTCACTTCTCTTTGTCTGTTTATATGAAAATTTGGATTTTGCTCCAAACTTGATTGGGGAAAATCACTTTGTTGCTCATTGTGACTGACTGAGTCGTCTAATCTAAGTGGGTAGCGACTCGTTGGATTCGTGCTGCAAAAACCTCCATTTCTATGGAACAACTTTTGGACTCACCGAGAAAATTTATTTATTCCTCATTCTTTCAGGTTTCTCCTTTGGCTGCGAGGTAGGGCTTTCAATATTTTATTCAGTTCTCCATCGTTTGATTTGTTTCGTGGTTGCTTTTGTCTCGTGGGCTAAGAGTTAGTACTCCCCCACTTGCAGCTTTCAGATGCCGAGTTGACTCACTACGAGTAATTGAGGTTTTCATTTTTGGTTTTGTACCATTATGCTGGTCATTTTTCCGTGTTTATCCAGAACTCGAATTTTATTGGATTAGTGTATTGTTGGGTGCCTTAGGGAAAAAAGGTTTTCGCTTTGTAGCTTTATAAGAAGTTTGGTATCTGGGAAATTTTGGGCCCACATCGTTTTGTGTGCCACCCAGTTTTACTATTTATTTTGTTCGGTTTAATCCAAACATTGGAGTGTGTTGTCCTCCAGGTTTCCAACCATTCTATGGTTTTAAAATGTTGATTTTAGATTCATGAGTGAATCTGTACTCTTGGCCAAGTGCCCAGTTGAGTGTGGTGTGAGCACTTGTGTTTATCTTTCTTTTTTGTGAAATTGTTCTGCATGCTTGATTTTGATCGCATTTGAATGCGTGATGATGGTGTTTGAGACCACATCGCAAGCTCTTTGAGTGTTCTGTTAGCACTAGTGTTTATCCTTCCTTTTTGTGGAATTGTTCTCCATGCTTGATTTGGATCACATTGGAATGCATGATGATGGTGTTTGAGACCACATCAAAAGATCTTTGTGTGCCATGACAGGATTACATTGGGACCCGTGCTCTTGATTGAGGCCAATATGGCCATGTGCTATATTTCTTTTACCTCCCTTTTTGATTGAGGTTTGGAGTCTTTTTATGCATTATTGTGTTTGACCGGTAGGTGTGGAGTAGTGAGATGGAGTGGCTCACCAAGGCAGGCTGGGACACAAAGTGGTCCTAGGGTATCCCTATGTTGAGCTATTTTAATAAGTGATAACCTTAAACATTAAATGGGAAAATAAAACTTAATATAAGACTAAATGTGACACCTTGTCGTCTACGGATGTTGATATGGCATGGTAGCTTGTCGTCGTTTGAGGACGTTGATATGGTACAGCATAGCCTTTCCATCTGCGGATATTGATATGGCTCAATAGAGCTTCCTTGTTGTGAGAAGGGTTTCTCGATTCCACACGGGCGTGTATGAGCCGTGTGATGACACTCCATTCTTGAGTCTTGACATCATACCCTGTCCAGTTTGAGTAGTGACCTTGACCTACTTGTATTGCGTCCTTGCATTGGATCTTTGTATTGTTCCCTTATTTTATGCATCTTCTTGGCGTGAGTGTATCCCTTTGTGGTGTGAGTGCTTATATTGTGTGTGGTCGGGATGCTATCTCCACGAGCACGGTGGGTTGGGCCTACGGGTACCACGTGGTAGGGAGGCGTTGCTAAACTTTACCACTGTGGGGGACCGGTGTACAAATGGTGGATGAATTTTAGTTATGGATTTATCTAGCATGATGTGCTCCTTTCTATCCCTTCTTGTCATTTATATATTTCATGTTTATGCTTGATGTTATAGTTTATACCATATTATGTTCATGTTTTCCTTATGATCTACATTGATATAATTGAGTGTCCATAGCTTCGATATGCATGTATCCAATACTCCCCAGTGTGGAACTAGCTTGTATTTCATGTCGGCAAGCCTATCTAGTCTTTGGGCTGAGGAAACCATTCATTGCAAGTTTTGGCAACAATGGTCACCTGCTTTTTTATTGCACTTGATGCAAGTGGATGGCATTAATTATGTAGTAGATGTGCTGGGATGCTTTTAGGTCCTTATTGTCATAGAGCTCGTCAAGACCTTTCTGACGCTTTTTGAACGGACTCAATCGGACGCCCTATACAAAAGTTATGGCCTTTGGAAGGTTATGTTGTCTTCTCCGAGTAAAAGGTCGTTTCCAGTCCTTAAAGTGTCATTTCCAGTCTTCTAAAATGTTGTTTCCGGTAATTACAATGTCGTTTCTAGTATTTATAAAGTCGTTTCCGGGTGGAAAGGTTGTTTTCGGTAGTTATAACGTCGTTTTAGGGGAAAGATCGTTTCCCGTCGAATTCCGTTGTTTTTGGGATAGTGGATGCTTTCGTACATTTTTTGAAAAACTTAATTACAGTTCCAGACACTCTTTCAAGTAGAGACCATCCTATCCATAACAGATCGGATTCGTATTCGTTGGTGAAGTTTTTTCCTTTCTTCTCGATGTCAGCTTCTTGCCTTGTATTGCCATGAAGGTGTTGTAGTTCGAGCGATGAGCGACCATTGACGATGGCCTGATCATGATCCGTAGAGTTCGTTGAAGTGTTCCGAACTCTCAAGAGACAGAGTGAATGTGCTTATTCTGTTCCCATTCGAGTATAGGTTGCTTGGGAACCTTTGGGAGAGTTGTTAAGTCTTCCGCTTATGTACGATCATGTTGTGATCGTCATGTCATCTCTAGCATGTAGTATCGTGCTTATGTCGCGGTTATCTGATGCCCTTGTATCAAAAAAAATTGTTCGGTGCATATTTAACCCTTGTTTCCAAGGGTTCCTTGGCGGGCGATTACAAATAGTAAATCCCTGAATACCTAAATAAATCAATGGTGCCAAGGGTCAACACTGGAACTGAGGCTAGTCCAAGTGCCCTACCAAATATAGAAATGTTGGAAAGATGACTTACTATAAATAGAAAGTGTACCAAACTGACCCGAACAAAGAGCAATCTTGAACACTTCTGACCTCCAGAAGGGAAAGAACGTCCTATTCTGCCAACTGGGGACCCTCTAGCCATATGACTTAGCCTACGAGGGCCAATGATAGGCTAAACCAATCATCAATCATGGTGAGCTAAAATGGGCACATTACAGTTCGCCCTCCCTGAAATTGCTTTTCCCCAAGCAATCTCTCATCTGAAAGCTCATTGTACTCAACCTGAAGAGAAATCACAACTCCATCGGGATCCCAAAAAGTAGAACTAACCAATTCCTGCAACGACATCATCAATGCAACCAGTAGAATCTACCAACCTAAAACCATCTCGGCATCTAATGTCGCAAGAACAGAAACATCAAGAGCAACTCTGTAGATTGGCAAGACTTGCCCCCAAACAATGCGCAGTATAAACTGTCATACAAATCATCTAACTCGTTTTCCATTGAACTGTGCATCTGAAAAACATCATGTACATGAGGATCAAATGAAAAACTATATGCACTCCTTACCACACACCCTCGAAAACTCCTCTGCGAGACCTGTCTAGAATCCCGATGCACTGATAGGATCCCAAATGTCATGAATGCTCATCCTAAGAGAGTGATTAGCATCAGCCTTGAAAAGCGGATTGTCATATGACAATGCAGCATCCGTCTCAAACAAAGGATTGTTCACAAAGTGAACCTCATCACTGTACTGATCTGAACTGTATATCTTTGAACTACCAGAGTCGTGAAACATGTCACACTCCTGAATCATATCATGCTCCTCTATGACCTCGCCCTTCCCTATAAAAGGAGAAATAGAGCGCAAGCTCCCCTTTGTAATCCATCTCAACACATACCTCCTGCCTTGGAACTCAAATCTCATCTCCATGATAGGAAAGTTGAGGGTGAACTCTCCAATATCCTGGAGCCACTGCATACCCAACACTACATCTAACTCACCCAATTTGACTACATAGTAACAGCCTGTAGCTCATAATCATCAAATGAAAGAGTGATTTTACATATACGTCTAGTGCGAGCAAGGGTATAACCATCCACCACTCTGACACGAAATCCAATAAAGTCCTCTGTCTGAAGTCTACACCTACTGACAAAACCCTCATCAATAAAATTATGTGTAGCCACAGTGTCTAGCATGGCAACACATCGTTGTCCAGCCACTAATCCCCCGATCCTGAAAGCTAATGCACTTGGTACAGTGGTAGATAATGTCAACGGGGATAGTTTGGCATCAAGTCCGAACTCTCGATAGACTTTATGAGCCTCATAATCATCAGTAACAGCTGGCTGGTCTGAAATTTCGGATTCATCATCATCATAATAAACCCACATGGATCTGTTAGCTTTGCCCTTCGGCCTCAATGGACAAGTATGGTCAAGATCATAGGGTTCTTTGCACCAATACCATAGTTGTTTCTTCCTTAGGTCCTCACAAGTTGCATCATCAAATTTTACTACTGATTTTTTCTTTTGATCTACAACTGGTGGATGATCCTCCTCAGCAGACAAAGTGCTACATTTAGGCTGAAATTGCCTCTTAGGAGCTGCAAGCTCCATACCCCTTTCCTTTTTAATGGCTCCATGCAAGAAAGGAGGATCAAAAGCCTTAAGCCAACCTCTCAAAGACTGTTGAAGACCCTCAGTAAACAACATAACCAATCGCCTCTTAGTCGCATCAAGTACCATCACAGTGAGCCTCTGAAACTCACTAATGTAAAAATCCAAACCATCCATTTGTCTAAGTTGAGCAAGATCTCTGAAATATACCTCTAGATCCTTTCTATCGAAACGCTCTATCAATCTGTCTGAGAACTCCTAATAGGAGGCAATGAGATTATGTTGCAAGGTAACCATCCTGTGATGCTACCAATCGTGAGCTACACCATCTAGATGTAATGTTGCAAACTTAATTGCATCCACTTCTGTCATACGTTGAAGAGTCAAGAAGGTATCAACTTTACTAATGGAAGCTCTAGTTGTAACCTTCCCGCTGCCATCAAATGTAAGAAGTGTGAGCTTGTTAGTGGCATGTCTAAGATCGTTATTCTGGTTCCTTGGTCTTGTCTCTTGCCTTGGCCTACTATGCTCTCTCCTTTGAGTCATGAATCTATCAAAAGGCAAGTGTTCCTTCACTCTCAGTGGCAATGCATCCCACTCATCATGCAAAGCCAAGACATTATTTGTAAATGCTACCCCTTCTTCTACACTCCCTTCCTCTGATTCATTCCTCAAGAATGTAGGAGGTGTAGGCCTATCATAGGTGCTTGTAAGAACTCTTGGTCTCAGGGTCCCAACTGCACTGCTATGTTCATCCTGAACATGATTATGCCCTATGGGTAGAGACATATGTTGTATAGCTATTGCAACACATTAGTTACCTGTTGTTGTCCTGCAACCAACCCCCTGAAGATATCCATTGCCTCTCTTTCTTCATTATTCCCTACATTTTCAGGTGGACTACCACCTCTCCTGTCACCCATTTCTACCAATGGTGTTTCTTGTAACCGATTAACCTATTGCCTTGTTCTTCCCTTGCGTGTATAGAGTACTTGTGTGGACCAAACCATTGTAGCTGCATATAAAACCACAACCCTGCACGATGGCAGAAAATCGCTCTGATACCACTGTGATGAACCATGCTGGTTCAACCTCTATCCAACCTATGACTATCTGTGTTTTTGGTTTGCTTCTGCAAAGTTTTTTTTGTTTTTTTTGTTTTTTTTGTTTTTTTTGTTTTTTGAGACTGTCTTTTTTTTTTTTAATAATAATAAACAATAACAATGAAACTTGCATGAAATAAAGTCGGAAACTACTTGCAAATTGCAGGCAAGAATTGCTTTCAATTTATTGATAAACTATTACTATGCAAGTAATTGCAATTATTAAATGTTAAAATCAGTTTGCAGCTAGAATAGAGAAACCTGGATTGAATTGCACCCCTGGGGAATTATCTAGAAACCCCTTCAATCTGCACACAATGATTCATAACAGTTGGGCGCCCAAATTTGGATGGGAATTAAGCACATAATACTAGGCGATTAAGCCTAGATATCAAAGGCCAAAGCCTTAGGTCCCACATGACCTGCAATATTGGACGGCTGCTCATGAAATCGACATTTTCAGATAACAAAATGCAATGAAATGCAGTTCCTACAGGGCTTAGTAAATATCTGTAAACACTCCTTTATTCAATTCATCAAACACCCTAAATCTACACCATTTTGGCACAAATATGACTCCAAAATGAAGCCATCACTGAAATGCAACTTCAATGGGTCTTTCACCACCTCAGATTGCTGAAACAATGAAGAGTACACGCCCTCCAATGCTGTTTTTTGTGCAAAAACCCTTGTCTCATACGCACAATTCCCAAGACTTCCAAGAAACGAGTCAAAAACTCACATTCATAATGAAGTCGATTTGTACTTAATGCCGTTTTATACTCTTCTCACCCTTGGTCGATTTGCATTTGCTTTTCCACATTAAAAAAAAAAAAATTGTGCCATGGCGTTGACCTTGGTATATATCATTTAATGGGCGCCCTTTTAAAACAAGTCATTTAATGCACATTAATTAAGTCACTTGGCCCCATTCACTTTATTACTTTATAATAAGTTTTATAAAGTTAAATAATAACTTCATAATATAACCATTAACAATTAATATCTCATAGGGCCTTTGATGATATTGGAGTAGAATCATGTGGGTATGTTGCATGTAAGTTTTATGCATGTTCTAGCATTGTAACAGCAGTATATTTGACGTAACATTCATGCATGTTTTATATCAGAATCATTTTCAATAGATTTGTCTTTGAAATTGCTTATTTCCTTGGAAATCTATATTGTTTCCTTTGCATGTTTAGTTTGCATATTTGCATGTTCTTATTTTGCAATGAAATGAAGCAAAACATGTCAAGAATCGAAAACCATTAACAATTAATATCTCACAGGGCCTTTGATGATATTGGAGTAGAATCATGTGGGTATGTTGCATGTAAGTTTTATGCATGTTCTAGCATTGTAACAGCAGTATATTTGATGTAAGATTCATGCATGTTTTATATCAGAATCATTTTCAATAGATTTGTCTTTGAAATTGCTTATTTCCTTGGAAATCTATATTGTTTCCTTTGCATGTTTAGTTCGCATATTTGCATGTTTAGTTTGCATATTTGCATGTTCTTATTTTGCAATGAAATGAAGCAAAACATGTCAAGAATCGAAAACCCAAATCAGATTTGAGACAATATCCTACTTCGGGATATTTCAGGACTACAAAGAGACTTTCATGTAGTTGCTGATATACATGTATACAAAGTTTATGTCTGAATCCAGAGTTGCAGAGACTCAATCCCTTGACCTATTAGCACTCTGCAATTGGCTACCATACAATCAGACGTTATGCTTCTCTTCTTGCCATGAAAGTTCCCAAATCCATCTGCAATTTCAATTATCTAATGCAGACAATCCACCAACAAGTGAAGGCTGTCAGCTCTAGTACAGTGCTGAGGTGTTCAATCACTGGAAAATGAATTTAAATATATTTTCTGAGATTTCTGAAGCAGAATCATCAATAGATGACAAGTGCCTAATGAAGAAAGCTCAATTTAGAAAGCCACAGGAAGTTGTTAAAGATGCTAATCTTATTTGGAATGAAAGTGGTGGTGTTTCAGAATGGATCTTGCAGCAATATCATGAAAGCCTTTTCGAAGAAACTATGATAGACTTTGATAGCTTCATGTGGTACACTATAAATATTTTGCAAAAGTGGCCAAGTGTATTGGAGAGTGCAGAGTTGAAGACTCAATATCTATTGTGGAGGAATTTCAGGACACTGATGTTACTTATAGTTTGAATCACTGAGAAGAAATGGTGCAATCATGGCATGAGGAATTAGTGACAGTCATATGCAAGTAAGAGACAGAAGACATTAATAAGACATGTGGCATTACGTTTATATTATTCACATAATGACAAAAAAGAGAATATAAGTGCAAGGGCAGACAACTGAAACAATAGTGGATCAAGTCTGTGGAGTGCAGTCATATAAGACAAAGAGCAGCCAAAGAATAGACATAATGATAGTCTACTAGACAATGGCAGTTCAAACAGAGAATTAAGAACGAGCAGCAATTTGTGACGACTGTAGAAGCTTATAATCGTTGTGATGAGAATGACATAAGTCTGTCAGAGGAAGACAATCCACAAAGAGAAGACAAGAGCAAAAGATAGTTGATGGTGGGTGCAAGATTGCTGTCTCAAATTCCCTTCACAGTCATGAGAAAGTGTTATGAGAAAAAAATTTGATATGATGAATATAGTCACCTTCAAGGGTATGGAAGAATATCACTGATTAATGGGGGATAAGGTCATGTCTGCAAGAAAAAGCAATCTGCAAAGATAAAGGCAATTTAAATCTATCATGGCAGTGAAAAAGGGCAAGATAAAATGAAGACAACATATGTCATGAGCCGTAATCGACAATATCAATGTATTTTAATGCATATATATACTTGTTCAATTGTTGTGAATACCATCTTAAACATGTTAATCAATGTACAATTAATCAATTAACAATTAATCAATATACAATTAATACTATTGTTAGAAGTAACAATAATTAATCAATTAATAGTTAATCTATATAATATTACTAATCAATGTAATTAATTAATAATATATTATTAATCAATATATATAGAATAATCAATATTATTAACCAAATATAATATTAATATTATTAATCAATAATATTAATATAAATAATCAATATCAATAATATTAATATCATTAATCAATATCAATCAGTATCAATAATATTTGAATATTAATAATAATAATCAAATAAAAAATATTTAATTTTATTAAAACCGACAATCACTGGTTATGGTCGAAAGAGATCATATATCGACGGCACTATGAACCGCCACCACCACATCAGTATTGACCAATGACAGTAGTAAGACGACCCCTGACTTGGAGTGTCATTTCCCCCTCCACGGACGGGATATAAAGAGTCGATTGGAAATAAGGAAAAAGCCATGGAAGGCGGAACATAATAAAAGTAACAAAGGATCGAATGAAATAATATCTAATACAAAAACAATTACGGCAGACGGTGATAAGGAAATAACAATAAACACATATAACTGGTAGACTAATTCTATCAGAAAGCATACATCTAAATAGCATACAGTATTCATATTTAGTCAGAGATTGGAGACTGAGGATATCAGACCCAATACGATCTGTACTTAGACAATTTATTGAAAACGATAGAGGGAAAGGTATGTAATGTAGTTACTCTTGCTGCAAAGTATATAAACATGTGGAATATATATGTCTGAGAATGTGGGATGCCATATTCTGAGCTGGCCTTAGAATTACATTGATCTGGAATATGAAATTTATCAGATTATAATTGTAAATGAACTTAGGTGTTTTAGACCATTATTGGTAATACAATTTAGCTATTAGAAATTCTGATAAGTCTGTATCTCTGTTTTTGTTAATGCTCTTAGTGGGTAGGGAGTTTGTGAAGGGAGAGGAGTAATCCGGTCACATTGAGGTGGAAATCCCAAAACGGGTGAGAACCATGAAGGAACCTCTTGTAGACTGTTTTCATACCCGAGCACAGTAATTCTACCATCCTCTATGGGAGTTAGACAAAACAGGCAAGACAGCTTTATCAAGAACTAAGTAATAATGTTATGTATTACATATTAGTTATGTTATATTTATATATACTTTCGTAACATATGAATTAATAATATATATATTTAGCCAATTCCTTAGTCTCTCACTAATACCACTAAGTGGGTAGGGAGTTTGTGAAGGGAGAGGAGTAATTCGGTCACATTGAGGTGGAGATCCCAAAATAGGTGAGAACCATGAGGGAACCTCTTGTAGACTGATTCCATACCCAAGCACAGTAATTGTACCATCCACCATAGACATTAGTCAAGATTGGGAATACGGCCTTATCATAGAACCAAATGATAGTATTACGTGTGTTGTTCCATGATTCTTCATACTAAACTATGATAATAATAGAGTATGAATATTTGATCAACTGATAAGTATGCATCTAATATACATATTTAAAGAAATTCAATTGCTTCATTAATCCCAATCCTGAATTCGGCCCAATTCTAGTTCATTGCTAGGATGGTTCTAGAAAGGGGTCATTAGAACATATATAACAAAGGAGGGCAATGGACACTTCAAAGAATGTGACAGTCACTAACAGCCAAAAGCTAAAGAACAATAGCATCATTTGAGATCTCCAAGAGCAGGATGTTGCAAGGTATCTTGCAGATTAGGAATGGGTCGGGAGTGATTCCCTTAAGATCATAGAGAACACAGTGAGTATTGTTGATGTGAGTTTTGTGAAGACGCCAACATGCTGGATGTAACACTTAGTATTCTAGGATAGAACACCAAATATCTAATCCCCTACTATGCCAACATGCTGGATGTAACACTTAGTATTCTAGGATAGAACACCAAATATCTAATCCCCTCTTGAACAAAGACTCCACATATGCTAGAGATTGCGATAAAGATCATAGAGGCGACTCCAAGGTTTCTTCTAATGTTGGACTTAACTCAGTTTATGATGTCATTTGCTGATAATCACTTGGGGGACTTATGTTATTCATTCAATGGATATCAAATTTGCAAATGCGAATGATTTGGCAATGATGGCTCTTCAATTACTTCTAATCAAACAAATTGTAAATAGATAAAGGGTTGAGAAACCTAATCTAAATCTAACAATGCAAGAGATCATTAATGATGAGGTGAAACTCTAACCAGTCCTTGCTTCGCCAAATCAACTACGCTAAGGAGGGTGTTTGCTTCTAAGGATGCGTGGATGATTTTCATGTTGTCAATACTCATTCATATAACCAATGAAGGTACAATCCAAATGAACATTTTCAATTGAAGTTAAATGCTTGCAATAAGGCCCAGACTAACCTTACACTAATACTTGCAATCAACAAATATCAAAAGGTATCGACACTAGTTTCACCATAGCTCACCAGTCAATAATATCTTCCATTCATCTACTTGTATTTCTACTCAACATAAATGAAATCCTACTCTAAGTGAGCAAATGTAGAAACCATGTAATACTCCAAAACTTCACAAACATTCACCATGATAACAACAATGAAGAAGGAATAATTTTGGTAGCATTATAGCAACCAGCTCTGCAAATCTACCTCTTTTACAAATGAGAAGGCCAATGCAAGTACAATGAACAACTGTGATTGATTTGGAACCAATGGCCAAGATTGAGCCAACAAAGCCTTGATGTAACTAATAGCTACAAGCATTAAATGCTTATCCAATTACATAAAAGCACCACCTTGTGGTCCAATGAGAAAATTACATTGCTTTTAAGAACCAATGAGAAAATTGGTTAGGTAGAGACATTAGGAGGACTCCATGTGTGCACTTGGAATTATTTGATTGGATGCTCCTAGATATGTAAAATTGGAATTTTCTGATTGATTGAAGATGAGTGGGCGCCACCTCAACATGCTTATCTTGTAAACTTAATCAATTCCTTGGAGA
Organism: Thuja plicata; assembly: GCA_018584345.1. Taxonomy (NCBI): domain Eukaryota; kingdom Viridiplantae; phylum Streptophyta; class Pinopsida; order Cupressales; family Cupressaceae; genus Thuja; species Thuja plicata. Next base: position 2,498,273 of record MU226547.1, on the reverse strand, counting down.
TGAGGAAATATCGCTTGATACTCAACATTCCAAAGCCTTCGATCAATTGTGATGGCCCATATTCCCAAATTGCTTCATCTTCATGGATCTTCTCTATCTTCCATTTTGAAACCTTCTCATTGTGATGCTCTTGGTCTTGCTTGCACTGGTATCTCGCCTTGATCTTGCTCTTGTATAAGTGATGTAGGTAGACTATTCCAATTGAACTTGGATTTCTGAAGGAAATTCAAGTTTATCATACCCTTGCTTCACTTGTTAACTTGTCCATATTCTTTGCATAACTTGTCCTTTGACTTCCATCTTGACTTGATCTTCAACTTGGAAGCACCTTGCTCGCTTGATGAACTTATGATTTGATGATGCTTGAGGTCTCCAGGTTGTCCTTGATGTTGAAATCATGCTCGCACTTGAACAACTTAAATCCTTGCCACCTCCACTTGGACTTCAAACTTGAACCTTGCCTTCCACGTTCAACCCCCATTTCAACTTGCAAAACAATAGCATTTCATTAGACATTTGAATTTCATTTTTCATCTCAAGTTAAAATTAGTGCCAAGAAACCAAAGCTCATGATGACAACAGCTTCCCTAGATATCCACTATGAGCATTTCTTGAATTCAAAATCTGATTTATATCTACTTGCTTCTAGGCTGAATGATAATTTCAATTTAAAACAATTTAATAACACACAATATCAAGTTCGAATTCAATCTTTCAAAATGCATTCACAGCCCTTTATCATGATAAACTCAGACTTGAAACTATTTTGAACTTCTAGAAGGCTTTGCTCCCTTTCAGATTTTGAAATTTTAACACATGTCTGCAACTCGCAGCCTTTAGAGACTGATTTCCTTTCAATTTTGACTGATTTATCTCTCATTTAATCTCCCCTAAACCATCTTGCAATTTTAAATTGAAGAGGGAAAGTGTCAGAGTTAATGGAAGGTATTTTGCCTTTGCTAGTGATGGAGCCCAAAGGAGGTCAGAATCAGACCGACCCTTGGGCTCGAGTCCAAGGTGAGTTCGATCCTCTTCTTTCATTTGCATTTAAACGCTTCAACTTCATGCTTTTCATATTTTGTTTTCGATCATATTTTTATCGCTCCTTGTGATTTCAATTTCAAAGTGCACTTGGCTTTGTCGAACTCAAAAGTTCTTTAAACTTTCAATCATTTCCCTTTTCGAACCACAACACCTTCTAAATGCTAAGTTTCATCATAACTTCACCTCCTCATGCTCTGATTTCAACCTTAATGTTTGAGCAAATACGATGGTGGTTGGGTTTAGAGCCCCAAGAGAGGTTGGTATCCAACCTGCTCTTGGGATCCTTGAGCCCCAAGATAGATCAGAATTCGACCTGCTCTTGGACTCGACCAAGCTGGCGTCTCAAAAATTTACTAGTGTTGAATCAAATTTTCATGTTTCCAACTGATTTCTTCTTTACTTGTTCATCTTCTTCAGCATCTTGACTTCTTAAGTAAGGTTCATCATGGAGAATCCAGGTGTTGGCTGTCTTAGTTCAACTCTACTCTATGGCTTTGACTCCGAACGGACAAGGGACCTTCATCTATAGCTTGCTCAAACTTAGCCTACGAATTTGAAGACTTTGAAATTGCCACCTACTAAGGCTACCTGAGACAACTATCCTACTGCCAAGCAAACAAAAAGAGGGGTTCCCCATTTGCAATGGAGCGATGGTGTGAAAATGTCACAACAAGTACCATCTAAGCAATGAACAGTGATTCACAATCCACTGTCACCATGTCAAGGGTGACAGTCCCTGTGAATAAAAGGTAAAGGTATTAGACAGGAAGTGGTCATTAATAAGGGTTGGTGATCACTTTGAAGACATTGAAAGACAGTGATGACTAAGTTGTAGCCACCTAACCAAGTGTCCATGAAACCTTTGTAATAGGTTCCAGCTGATATTGTATATAGTGATCAATTCACCCCTAATTTTGTTAAAGCCTATGAAGGTTGAGGGTTCATGTTGTATGAATGATAATCAAAGTTGCAAGTGAATAACTCTATGAAGCTTGTCAGGCACAATCAAGCTTATAACAGTAATGCAAAAAGGCCAAGCAATGACAAGAGCTTGAGTTGATCACAAGTGACAATGTCATTTGTAGACTGTGTGCCATGTACTAGGTTTCCTTACTTCAGCTGGTCTTTACCTCTTTATGCTATGGGATCAAGATCTATCAAGTCTTGATGTGCTTGTCAAAGAGATCAAACCATATAGAACAGTGATTATGGTAAGGTCTCAAAACACAAGGTCAAGACAAAAACACAGAGGCGATAACTTTCCACACAGGAACGTACAAACTTAAGGAGCATTTGATATGAATGGATATGGATTTGCAATCATACATGAGAGAAGACATGCAAAGGAAAAGATATATTCCATGGGTCAGTTCTATAAACTAGCCAAAGAAAGGATGGTTTGAAGGATCAACATCAATGAAGGATAATGATAGCAATCATGGAAAAATTAGTAAGGTTTTGGAAGTGCAGAGACAGTTCAGTCATTATGCTAGAGTCCTTATGATCTGTATCTGTGGTAACTGTAAGTGCAAATTGAGTGATAAGGCACGACAAAAAAATTGTAGCGGAGTGTCTATGGTAAGTCTTAATTGTGATGAGCCAGAAGCATCTTCAGATTATGGAGTAGGTCACAAGGTGTGAGTTAAAGATGTTATGACAATAATTTTCAGTTACAGAAGTGCAGATTTGAAGCCAATGACAGTCATATAAGGGCACGGATGGTACCATGTTAAGTTGTGGTCTAAGGTATAGAGGAAAAGCATGATGACAATCCATGTTAGAATCAATTCAAACAAACTGAGAACAATGCACAGCCAAGACAGTCTGTTGTTCTTAAAAATCTCAATTGGGACAGCAAAAAAGCAATCTGGGATAGTATCTAGACCATAGTTCCAAGACTCTCTGAGTCCTGGTGAGTCCCGAGCCAAGTGACTCTAGGCGAGCCCCAGGGGCTCAGGACTCTCTAGGAACTCGCTCTAGACGAGACTCACTAGAAATTCATATTTTGTCGAGTTCTTGCCGAGTCTCGAGTCGGGTTAGCCTTGCCGAGGACTGAGTCTCGTTTCTATGATCTAGACCATGGCATGAGTAGTAGGTTGAAGTGATCTAAAAGTAAAAAGGAGCTTTTTTTTACTTATGAGTTATCTTTACACATGTTGAGACATTCCTCCACTGTAACTAACACATTAGAGGGCAGTTTAACAACATAATGACACATTTTGGAGCTATTGATGGGGTCTTAAATGACAATTTTTGTTTCATCCGCCCACAAGAAGTTTTCCAAATCTTCAAAGTCATGATTAGTACGTGCCCTATAATCATGGGAAGAGGTTGACAATAGTTTGAAGAAGTAAAAGGTAGTTTTGCAGCATATGGAGGGAATATAGGGCAGATTATTGACTCATCCAATACGTAGAGAGGGTGTAGGGGGAAGTTTTGTCCATCTTAAAAGCAATTGGAAGCATCTAGAGGCTCTTCAAAGCCTCTTAGGTGTATGGATATGGTCATGGGGCATTTACGCACTTTTGGGAGCAGTTTGAGAGGCCCTAAGTGACCAAAATCAGTTGAATCCAACCCAGAACAGAAGATGAAGACCTTTTCAAACATTCAAGCACTCATTCATCACAGCTACAGCAGATGGACAAGGTCTTTTGTCCTTTACTCATATATACTCTCCTATATTCTCTCATGTGTAAAACAGATATAAGGAAGCTTAGTCTTAGTTTTTAGGATAGCTCTTGTTCTCTTGTGCTTAGTATTGTAGCTATTTCAAGCTCTTTCAAGCATAATAACAACTTTGTAACTCAGAACAAATCACTTTGTTACTGAAACAACATATGTAATTTTTAGTTTTTCAAGCAATATAAAGTAGTCAAGCCTATATCTTTGTAAAATCACATTTTAATCAATAAAGTTTAGCTCTTTTTCCTTTAGAAGCTTGTTTCTTTGTGTACTATTATAACTAGCACTTAATTTATGTGATCTCATGAAATCCTTAAAGATATGTTACATTTGCAGCACCTTAGAACAAAAAAACACATTGAATTCATATAGGTTTTTAGTTGTGGAGTGTAAAAATCAGTCTTCTAAATTGTGAAACTTCTGATTTTCCTTTTGAAGGATGCACTAAAACACTTTCTTCTTGCAAAATGATGATATATGGATAAATGTAAAGATGTAGGTTTTGCAAAAAATCATGAGTAATTGAACCTTGTGTGTTAAAACAATGATATAAATCTAGTAGCAATCTGGTGCACCACCTCATTAGTTGTAGGTTCATTTTCAAACTTTTTCTCCCCTTTTCCTCTGAAAGTTGGGAGTTTAGAGTAGGTTTTAAGTGAGAAATCACAAGGAACAAACCTTCTCTGGAGGTCCATCTCCATTACAAGTTACCCACAGCCTATAGGTGTTCCCATGTATCAACAAATAGCTAAGTAAACCATTTGGCAAGGGTGCATATCCAAGTGAATGTCAACTAGGAAATTGGAAATCAGAAACACTGCATGAAAAAGGTCAACCACAAAACCTAAAACAACATGCAAACTATATTCCTAATCACACCAACAAGATCATCAAAATGAAATGCATAAAACGTAAGCTAAAATAAGCAAACCATTCCTTTGATGAAGCCTCGTTGTTCTTTCTTTCTTCTCTAATTTGATGCTGCTCAAGTTGATAGGTGCACAAATGATAAAAGTACATCGATAGAATAAGGGCGAGAATACTCGAAAATGTGATTCCAAGAAAATGATGAAATGGGGATAGATAGATAGGATACCCAAGATTGATTTGGAACTCAAGATAATCGACGGACGAGATTAAATGAGAGGACATGTTAAGTGATGATAAATTGGAAACTACATTTCTTTGTAGATTAGAAAATAGAAATATGAGAGTTAAGTAAAAATAAATAGTAGAAATACTTATTTTCATAAAAAAATACCATTTACAAGTTGAGAAGAAAATGAAAAGAGGAAAGAGTTAAGTGGAAAAAGAAATTAGTAAGTGGGAAATAGGAGTGGAGAGAAAAGTGGAAGGAGGACTAGTTAGAAGTGGAAACAAATTAGCATGAAAAAGAGACAAGTGGAGTTTGATTTTGGAATGGAATTTAATAATTAAAATTATTAATTCCCTCATATTTGGAAAAGGGGGTAAATAAATAATATATTTATTTACAAAAGGGATGACATTAGGATAAAGGACAAATTAAATGGTTATTTGCCCTAAGACAAAGATTAAATAATTGTCTAAATTATTTAATCAGACCGATGATCAAAGACAAATTGATAGGACGCGATCAAATTAGAGGACGAAAATTAGTAATTAATTAAATAGTTTTCATTATTTAATTGATGAAGAAATGACACAATATCGGTGAATGATAAAGATCAAATGCGCAATATAGAAGGCATGTTAAAAAAGGGAGCCACATGTGTTGACCATTTTTTCAGTGTCTACACTTTGTCCCTCTTTGAAACAATGTGATTCTGAGCGTTGTTTCAAAGAAAAATTAAAAAAACATGCCCTAGTCGATCGAGAGAAATAGAGGTAGGATGGCCCCTCGAAAAATTGGGCACAAATTTGACTTGGGGACAATTTTTCGAAAATGATTACAAGGATTGACAAAAGAAAAGTTAAATGGAAAAAGAAATCAATAAGAAATTGAAGAATGATTAGTAGTGATGAAACTTGGATTTAAGAAGAATAATTATCAGAAGGCTGCAAGTTCGATCCATGTCGGGTTCACCAAAATGTATGACCAAGAATTGGGAAACATTAGAAAACATGCATGCAAAGGTCAACCACAAAACCTAAAACACGTGCAAAGTAAATCCCTAATCAAACCATTAAAGCTATTGAAACTGAGTGCATAAAAATATGGAAACTAAAGTTTGGGGCCAAACTGGGGCTTAAGTCAAGATAAAGTTCAGAAAGATTATTTTTCATCCGACGACAGGAGCTTTTCCTTGAACAGAAGATGAGTGTATTTTATTCATTGTGGGATCACGCCTAATTTACACATGTCCATGTGATATCTCGTAACAGTGGGGCCAAAGAATTAAAGTGTCGAGCAGATTGTAATTCATCCAACGGCTAGCGTGATGTCGCTAAGGGAAGTTGCATAAGGTTTTATTCATTGCGGGATCGCGCCTGAGCGACACGTGGCTTTCTGAGATCGTGGGTCCGGGGTTCTGAAAGGAACTAAAGATGGCATAGATTTGTTCCCATCCAACGGATGGCGTGATGCCTTGATCAAAAGATGCATCAGGTTTACTCATCATGGGATCACGCCTAAGTGACACTTGTCTAATTCGATCGTTGATTTCTTTGACTTCTGTGGGCCGCACGATATGCTGAAACCTTTAAAATCAACGGTCATGTTTTAAAGTTTCAAATTTTCTGCTGAAAGAGGTTTTGTTGTACCGTTGGAGCCGCGGATTTTTCAAACATGAAGAAGTAATTGCAGAGCGTGTGGCCATCCTGTCCAAAATTAATGCTAACTGCTAGCGAGTTTATACCATAAGTGCTCCGTTTTATATTTCAAACATTACGATTTGCAGAGCGACTAAGTGGAGTTAAATTGCAACCTGTTATTTTGTTCTCTTGCATCTTTCGAAGCAAGTAAGTCATTCTATCTGGTTTTTTCTACACCCTGTGTGTTGATCTGGTTAAAAGCTTGAAGGAATTAGAGTTTTTTGTTTTCAGTTAAACATTTCTGTTACAATACCCTAGTTGTTTAAAATGGCACCGCATAGAGAATTCAAGGGCAAGATAGATTACCAGGAGAGAGTTGTATGTGATGACTTTCTTCAACAACTAGATAGGTTTACAAATGACTCTTCTAAAGTAAAGGAATTGGTACCAAGAAACCCTCGATTGATGATAGGTGAGGGCCTGTATGATAAGGGTAATTGGATGAGGGACGCCAACGTTGGCATGTCTAGTTTGACTTTGTTCAGAGTGGGTTTTAGTCAGAGAAAAGCTTATGCTCCTAGTAGCAATATATGGCAATTTGATGTAGGGAAGTTGGTGGTCCCAAATGTTTTCATGGATGCTGACATCTTGCTTCAAGTAGCCAAGAATTATGACCCAATGACTAGGGTAGTAAGAGGTGTGGATGCTAATCCTTTGATAAGCATCACTGCTGATGAGATCCGGGAAGTTTTCAAATTGAATGAACCCTCTGCCTAGCTTGATGAGATTAATTTTGACACTTTCAATGAATTATACAAAGCTCACAGGAATTACTTCAGGAGTGGGCCTCTAAGGGAATTTTTTAACAAGGTTGGAGGATTGACTGTGATGGGTCCAAATACCCTAGAACCATTTAAATTGGATTATTTCAATATGAAGGCAAAGGGCATGTATTACTCCTTGAGCCAAATTTTTGGGGGATGATGTAGGAACAGAGATGCCAGTACATTACATGTTTATGATGGTTCAGATTCTCCATCCTCCTCTTGCTGTTATCTTTGACTTTGCACCTTTTGTGGCTGATTTAATCCATAATGGTTTAATTGGTATTCACAAATCAAAGGTTGATAAACCATTTGGATGGTATTCTTTGTTAATGCACATGTTTCTATATAAAGGTGCTAGTTATTTTGAAAAGGAAATGGATCTTACGAGGACCAAGGATGGAGAAGAAATGCCAGTTCAGCTATGGAGTTTGGACTTGTCCTGGGATAGAGAAGATGCCAGCTATGTTATTTTTGATAGGTGCTTTGCTTCTAGGCTTAAATCCTTATTGTTTCTTGAAAACCCCAGGATCCCAAAAGCTTCGTTGTCTTTCATAAGACCAAAGCAATATGCTAAAGAGATCAAAATAGTGCATAATTGGGGGGACATCATTTTATATCATGTTTCAATTGTGTTTAGAGTGTATGGTTTCAGAGGTACCCCATATATACTCCCTTACCAAGTCCCTCTAAAATTTGGTATTGCTGAAATAATCAGACAAATTGGTGGTCTGCAAGAGGTTGCCTTGACAGGGAAGGGTAGGGGTTCTAGTTTTCCTACCATCACTATTGCCCATCAGTTTTTTATCACCAAGGCGGATGGGTGCACATGAGTAAATTTTTGAAGCCTTATAGATTGACAACATCAGTGGCAAGGTGTGTTGACCTTGAGGGGTTTTTGAGTGATATGTTTAAAAGGAGAACTAGGTGTGTGGCGATGGACAACGAATTCCACTTCCCTGAGGATGTCATTAGAAATGAATTCAAATTACTGGAGCAGGAAATCAAAAAGGAAAAGTGGCTAGTATATAAGAAAACCCTTGAGTTTGTGCAGTGTTTTGATAAGGGTTATGACCCATTAAAGGCTTTTGAGCCTATGGAGAAGAAAATTGATTCTTTGATGACACTTTTTGAAGAAATCATGCGAACTCTAAATCAGAAGAAGGATGCAGTCATGAAGTCAGAGCCAGATAAGGCCAAGGTTATCTTAAGTAAGTCAACATTTGCCAGGCTTGTTCCACCAGGTGAATATGCTTTTCAGCAAAGGTCAGGATACAGTGTAGTGATGCCCAGGGGAGATACATCCTAGAAGGGTCAGCAATTACAAGATGCACCTTCTTTTTCCAAGCAAATTGAGGAGCCTTCCACTTCAAAAGGGAAGAGACCTATTAATACTGATCCTACGTCTCAGCCTTCTCCAAAGAGGCAGAGGATAGAAGAAGATATACAACAGAGTGAAGGTGTGTATTCACCCTCTCAGTCCCCACTACATGTTGATGAATGTAGAGGGGCAGAATAATTGCTACAAATGGGAAGAAGCATTGGCCAAATGTATGTTACTCATCAAGAAATTGAAGAAGGGATACCAGAAGCACCCAGGAGGGTTGAGATGGATTTAACTGTAGCAGAATTTGTTGGTAAAGAACTGGACACTATTACCAAACAGGCCAGGGATGAATTCTTGGCTGACGGTTTTGTGAAAGCTAGAGCTTTCATACAATTCCTTTGGAGAGTCCATATCAATCAGTTCAAAGAAACATGTTAGAATAGGCAAAATGATCAGCTAGATAAAGACATGAATGTTATAGAGGCTGAGGTGAAGCAAGAAATGTTGGAAAATTTTGAGAGAATCACTAATGAGGAGGGAAGACAAATGAAGAATGAGGACATTGCTGATGCAATTGTATTTGATGTTGTAAGGAAACAAACAAGGCCTGCACATGATACAAGGGAAGAAGCTAAACAATCCATCAAAGGGGTTGTTTTCAGTGAAGATCATGTTGCCTTGGTCATGTGGTCTCTTAAGAGAGAAGAAAACAGGCAAAGGAATGAATCTGTTAAGGCTGACTATTCTGGCAACCTGATGGTAAGAAGATTAGGGGAGACCTCAGGTGTGGAAGCATTTGGTGTAATCTTATAAACTGTTAAGTTCGGTTTGAAAGTGGCAAAAAGGGAGGCCAAGGAAAAGGAAGATCTTAGGGTAAAATTAGAGACAGTCCTCCAAGCTTACAATGAGCAGAAGAAGGTGATTAGTGAACAAGACAATATAATTGCACAATTAAGGGGCCCGAAATCAATTGCAGAATCTCCTCAGAGGACAATTGTCAGTTAACCTGCCAAGCCTTCATCCTCTAGTCCTATTATAGAGGTCCCTCCTTCCCCTCTGCCCTCTAGTTCTAACTCAGAAGTAGAGCTCAACTTGGAGAAAGAAAAATTAAAAGCTGAAAGAAAGAGATTAGAAGAGGAAAGTGAAATGTTCAGAAGGGCAAAATCTATGGTAGATCAAAAGTTTGAGGAGAAGGTAAGAAATACAATTATGCAGTTTGCTGAAAGTATAGAGCCTACTTCTATTTATTTGCGCGGGGAAAGAATTGTAAGCATTCTAAATTCTTTTGAAGAGGACAAGGCTACAATTGAGCCAGTTTTGCACAAGTGGATAGGAAGGAAGTTGGATTTGAAGTTCTTTTATTCTTTATCCAAAAAAGAGGAAAATTGTGATGATGCAATAAAAACCACCTACAAGTTTGTCAAAGACTTGTTAGATTTTGAAATAAGGAGGACTATCATCCAAAGGAGAGCAAAGATATTAAAAAGGGAATACTCTACCGTTTGTTTTGAAATATTCCCTAGCGTTTTCAAGAAGGATGGTAAATTGAAGAGTAAGGAAAAATGGATGGAAGAAATGGATGATGAATTGTCAAGAAGAATGAATAGCATCATCAACCTTGATAGCACCATTTTGTTTGTCCAAACCGTGGAAACAATTGAAAGTGTCAAATCATATTTTGGGTTTTGGATAAAGGAAGTTCAGCGATTGAAAATAGAATGGGATGAGTTGAACAACAAGAAGATTGAAATTGCCAACTTCCCTTGGCCCAGTGATGAGGTATTTGCAGCATGGAAGGGCAGAGAAACCCCAAATAAATAAAAGAAACGGAAACATCTCATGGTTCTTTCAACAAGTGGCAGTTTTCCAACTTCTTGAAGTAGTCAACAGTTGCAAAAAATTTTGTGCATAAAAGGATGAAGACAAAGGTTCCACTTGGCGAAGGCAGAGCAGTTTTGAAGTTGTTGCAAAGACCATGTGGTCCAATAAGTTTGCTTATGAAATCTTGTAACAATTTGACTTTTGGTTCTATTGTATTTTGTCTATCATGATGAGTCACTCTTTGTCTTTACTGAGCAATATGTAGCTTGTTGCATCCTAATTCATAACAGGATTTCAAGATTGCTAGGGGTATAAATAGTAGGAGTAAGTATTGTAAAAGAGATCGGTCAATTAATGATCAATCAAGACTGAATTGCAAGTTCTGATCTAGACTTTTGTATTTGAGTTTTAGTAGTCTAAGGAAATACTAAATGTATCGAAGCAATATTGATTAATGAAAATATATTTGGAGTCCTTTCTTGATGTTCAATTGTCTTCATCTGTATGCTTTGAATTCTTATGAGTTTGATCTATAAGGCATTTCAAGTTCATGAATTTGTAAGGCAAATTATGAAATCTGTTTTAAGGTTATTTCTAAGGGGAGTGTAATTCGTAAGAACAAGTTTCAGGGGGTTTAAAGATTGCATGTGAATTTGATAAATTGGGAATTAAGTTGTAGAAAGTAAGTTGTAAGGCATCTTGATCTTTCTTGGGTTTCAATTGGTTTTCACTAATCTAGTGCGGTGGAAGGGCATGTTGGCTAAATATTTTGCAAGTTACTAGAACTACAACTTGGCAAAATGTATCTTTTAGGCAGCAGTGTGAGATACTCTCTCCTCTCAGCAATAGGGGAGGCTCCCTTCTTACCGCAGGTGGCTTCAAGTAGAATTGAACTGTAACACATACAGTTCCCCTTGCAACAGTAATACCGGTGGCTCAGAGATTGACTTAAGAACAATCAACTGAGACAACAGTGAATTTATCTAAAGATGAAATGATACAAGAGCTCAAAGTCTTTTGTCCTCACTTCAAATAACTACTCTATCTATCTAACTCCCAATATTGAAGCCCAAAGTCTTCAGTCCTTGGAATATTGCAGCCACTACCTTCTATAGTAATCCTGATTCCCTGAAGCTCAAAGTCTTCAGACAATTCGACTTAAAACGCTCAAATGATATACGCAAGACAACTATTAATTTGAAAAAGGATCAACCAATGCAACATAAGAATACACTCGTTAATTTTCAAGATAAACAACACAAAGTTTGCTAATCCTTGTTCCTTTATTCAAATGCTCAACTTTGCACAATGAAACTCAAAGTATTCAAAATACAAGAGAATTGCCTATAGTTTTCTTGCACACAACAAAAGATGAATATTTACAATGAGCTCCCTCCTTATATAGGAAAAGATGAGAGAGGAAAGTGGAGAAGAAAGGGGAAACCCTTAACCACTTTGATTTATTCAATCCTTATCTATAACTAACTAACTTTGACTTATTCAATGTTGCAGGACCTAATGTACCTCCAACAGGATTACATGAGAATGCTTTTACATATTTCCGTGCAATCTGTCAAAGATTCTACACTTCTAAAAACTAAGTGTCCTAACAACACTTTCAAAGGAAATTAATGCAAGTCTCAAACTGACAAAGAGACTTATGAACAATAGCCAGATCTGGTGCACCCGTGTGTTGAGCTATGTTTACAGTCTTACGTGCAACCCTCGCCGCCTTGGAGATCACACCATTGTATCCGCCTAAATCTTTCTACAGTTGATTCAAAGCAACCCTGAACCCTGCCAGTTTATCCATAACACTACAACTGAAGGTGTTAATCTCCAGCTCCTGATGGATAATTTGTGCAAACCCTGATAATGCCTTCTCCTCTGCGATCAGTTCTCCATCTTCTGCCACTAGCTTGTATACCAAACCATCAAAGGCCTTAATGATGGTTTCCTTATGCTCAGCGCATATCTGCATGGCTCCATGAACATCCTTTATCAAGTTCTTCATTACTTGCTCTTTGTTCACCAATTGATCCAGGAACTCGAAATACATCTCCTTTGAAGAGACTATCTCGGAAATGCATAAGATGTCGAGATCAGCTTCGGCCATTTTCTTCCACACATCTAAGTCTTCACTTAGAGTCTTCAGTTGCTGATCGAAAGATCCAACCACCTCTTGCAAACGATCAGTGGTTTTCTTGATGTTTCTGAATATGCGATACACATCTTTGATAACCATCATGCCCTGAACTTCAACTTCACTGCCCCATTCATCCATTACCTTGGTCTTCTTCTCCAAACAACCAATGTGTCGCTGAGTGCCCTCTGAAAGTACATTCTCTTGCTGAGAAGAAAGGCTCTTCTCAAATGCTTCACGAGACGAATGTTTTCTTCCTTCAGTGTGTGTTTTTTTTTCCAAAGCTTATCAGATCTCTTTGTAAATTGATCAAGTGCATCATGAGTATCCAACTGGCAACCTACAAATGATTGCTTACCAAGTTCTAACCTGGTGATTTTGTAGTCTGTGCCCTCAAGCTCATCTGAAGGCTTATCTGAAATGGGTTCAGCAACTTCAGCATATTTGATGTTTTGATCATCAACCATGATCTTGGAGACAACTTTAGCCTTCTTGTTTCTCAACGCTCGAGGTTTGCTCTTGGGGGCAAGATCAAATTCCTCCAAAGGTACTTCAAGTTTCTTTCTCTTTTGTGTGATAAAACCCAACCAAGGAGGTAGAATGAAGGATGATGCAGCATCATCGACTGTAACCATGGCAGTCACTGGTTCCTTTTGAGAAGAAGATACATCTATGACAGATGCCTCTATCTGTGTTGTTGACAAGACCGAAACTCCTTGAACTTTCTCCTCCATGAACAACTCAATCTGTGATGTCAGATTATTGTTAGCCATGAGTGTGTCAAGCCTAGGCAGATCCTCGCAGAGCTCATCGAACACATGTGATAAATCTTCTCTCTGTGCTGGGTCGACAGAGGAGATGGGTGTAGCAGGGTTAATAGTTGTCAAATGTGCTGGTGGTAGATGTATCGTGAATGAATCAACATCCGTATCGAGAGGAGACATGGGAGGTTCATCCATCTCTGGAGCAGACTCATGCACACCCTATATCTCAACGGCTTCTTGAACTTGCAACACTTCAGGAGTAACCGATACTTGCAACTCCTCTTCACTATCTGAGAGATCAATCATTTCGGAACTCTTCACCTTGAGCACTGCCGCTGAAGTAGGAGATTTAACCATAAGCTTACCACCTTTGATAGCCAGCTTTTGAAGAGTTCGAACATCTGATGAGGAAGATTCTCCCCTGCCCTTACCCCTGATTTTTGACTTTGCTCCCACAGGACCAGCAAGATCAAAGTTTCGACCGGGTTTAACTTTGATGCTCTTTAAACCCCTCTTCTTCAACCAAACATTCGTATTGGCCAGGATGCTTTGGAACCTGTCCCATATAGACACATTTTCCTTTACTGACCAACATGGAGATACAATCGGCAAGCTCTTAAGATGATGCCCCTGATACTCTGGATCCAAGATGTCATCACCATCCTCAACCCCTTTAGGAATCCGAGCAAGACGAAAGTCTATTATCTGCTTGATTATAAGGTGGCAGTAATCCATCTTGGCAATGTCAACCTCCGTACGCAGATCAATCCACACGTCCTCAAGACGAACATGAGTAAACTGTCTTCGAATCTTGTCATTCATTCCTCTCCAATCAAAAGAACTTCGTGCCATGAACTTCTTTAAGTTTACCTCTTGAAGCTCGAATTTCATGCATTTAGCTTTAGGAACCGTGTCGAGTGAATAACCACCAATCCTTAAAGGATTGCGCGAGGAAATACCCACACCTAGTCTGTGTAGAGAGGACTGATATGAATGCACGGTCATAAGTTGTCGAGCTAGCTCCATAAGAATGAGTTTATCTGTAGGATACCTAGGTAAAGTACATGGCTCCTCTTCGAAATACCCCACCCTGAGGTAGGTGAAGTTCGGAAACTGGAGAAAAACACAGCCATACTCACTTACTTTGCTCCATGCTTCATCTGATACCCTTTTGTTTGGAAGTGTCTTGTCAAACAGGCACCAGTAATGTCCAAAGAATGCATCCTGCACCCTCCTAAAGTGAATGCGGCTGGACCTTAATGGCAACTGATCATAGTACTCCCATACAAGTAATTGCATCTTGTCTCCCTTGGTAGATAGTCTTGAGAAAGCCCCTAGGGCAGCAGCGATGTAAATTAGGTAAGAGTTCATGTAAAAAGTACATGTTTAGGTACTTGCGCTAGTTGCCCACAGATGGTATCACTGATCAATTCTCCCCAAAACAGTCGCTGCCTTGACTTGAGGATCAAGGAAAAATACTTGTACATCCATGGTTCGAAAAGATTGGACTCTTTCAAACCCCCAAGACGGCTTAACAAGGTGATGAGATCGTGGACCTCTTCTTTGAATTCGAAAATGTGCATCCCTTTAAGCCACTGGGCCACATTCGGTCTTTTGGTGATCGACCAGTTATCATTCATATATTTCAAGTATGATGTCTTGCCATTTTCCCATCTTTCGAGAGATTTCTCAATCGTTAGATTCATGATAACTGGAGTAGCAGGTACTTTGAAAACTCGATCTATGGTATCCGGATCAAGACTGATCACCACCTTCCCATCCTGATCCTTGATCACTCTGGAAGTGGGATCAAAGTTTTTTGCACACATCATCACGAACTCGGGTTCCAATGCAGTTATTGGGAAAGTAGACACATGATGAATGAAGCTCTCCCGAATGCTGATCATGTCATCTTTAGTGGATGTCTCCACCCTTTCTCAATCGTTAGATTCATGATAACTGGAGCAGCTGGTACTTTGAAAACTCGATCTATGGTATCCGGATCAAGACTGATCACCACCTTCCCATCCTGATCCTTGATCATTCTGGAAGTGGGATCAAAGTTTTTTGCACACGTCATCACGAACTCGGGTTCCAATGCAGTTGTTGGGAAAGTAGACACATGATGAATGAAGCTCTCCCGAATGCTGATCATGTCATCTTTAGTGGATGTCTCCACCCTTTCCAGAAACTCGTCCATGTCCAAGTGTCCAATCTCCGTATCGCGGATCTCCTCCACATAAGACATAAGTTGAGAAAGTACAATGGAGTTTTGGTACTTATCATATTGATACTTCATTTTCTTCTTTCCCTTATTCATCGGCGACGCAGATCCCTTTTCTGACATGACAAGGATCGCAGCATTTGTAACTGTGACATAGAAATCCCAAAAAATCCACCAAGAGAAGAGAAATCCATTTCTACATTTCACCAAGAGAAGAGAAATCCATTTCTACATGCAAGAATGAATGAAGAGGGCAGCCCCTTATGGAGATAGAAAAACAGGTATGAGTGGGGTTTTCCATCGCAAATGCACATCTTGAAAAGTGGGACAAGAAGGAATACAATATTCTCATCTTGAAGCATGGACTTTTTAGGCAAAATTGCATATAGGGAGTTTCACACTTGTGAGCTTTTTAAGCATGTTTGCATATGGGGAAACTTTGCATCTTCTTTTTCGGATGTGAAAAAGTGGATTTTTATGGGCTGACTGCATATGTGGACAGCACTTTGCACTTCATGTACTTTTGGGGAAAATCACCATAAGAACGGGGTTTTTAATCCCGACTGCATATGAGAATAAATTGCATTCTCATATGCAACTTAGAGAAGATGAGAGAGAAGAAGAAAGCACAAAACATATACAAAAACCAAAACAAAACATAAAATTGCAAACAAGAAAAGAGAAAATAAACATTTTACCTTCCTTGGATGCAAAGAGAAAAACTTAAATCCCCTCCAACAAAACAAACAAATTCTGGAAATAAGAAATGATTTTCGAATTTGTTGTTTGAGGAAAAATCTCAGAGTTATATAACCCATAAAATTGACAATTTTTTGTGAAAATTAATGCCAACATTATGAGTCATTGTTTGGGGAAGGACAAATGTCAGTCATGCATCAAAAATTTGCATAAAAACAGCAATAAAAGGGAAGAAAGATTCAAAAATGTGCCCTAAAACATAGCAACTTCTTCCTTATCTTTAAATGCAGCAGTAAAGAATGCATGTCGGATTGAAAAGAAAAGGAAAACGTTTTGAATAACTCACCAAATCTGCCCAAAACTAGGAGTGAATGTTGGAGATATTAATGGCAGATCTCTTGGAGAGGAAAACATTTTTTTGTTTGCATGCCCTCAACGGGTTTCCTTAGGCAAAACACAGCTCTAAGTGGTTGTGCAAATCAACGTTTCTGATGCTAATCATTCATGAAAAACCGCCATGCTTACTTTGAAGGAGAAAACGCAATCTGTGGAGAAAACGTTTGTACAAATCTATGCTATTCCTTTTAGAAACAGAACATGAGGATGAAGCTTATGCATTTTGAATGTGTATGCTTTCAATCGCTTCACATGCTATACGTCAAGAAATCGAAGCCCTAACACATGAAGTAAAAACCGTAAGTTTTTTAAGAAAGATTAAAACATATGTTTTAAACTTTCGCAACACATGTTGTCCTTTAAAAATCAACGCCTTATGATGATTTTCCAAATCGCGGGTTTTAAGAAGAGGAAGGCATATGTTTTTTTTTGTGTTCAAATGCATATGCTAAAGTTTACAAAACGGTGCCTTCAACTCCTTAATGAAACCACGGGCATTGAGAGGAGAAAGACATATGTTTGTTTCAAACACATATGCTTTCTAACTAAAAAACGACGCCCTGTTGTTTGTAAGGTAAACCTGTGGTTATTATGTTATGCCTAAAAGACTTTTGAAGGAAACCACGGGTTTTAATAAAATGAATGCATATATTTCATGCCTCCAATTATGTTTTGTGAACAAAAAACGACGCCCTCCTCACTTAAGAGAAAAACATGGTTTTTTAATGGAGAGAAACATATGTGATGAGAATAGGATTCGACGCCGGACATTTGAAACATAAACCGCAGATTTCAAGAGATTAAGACGTCTATTTCGATATGGTGTTTCCATAAACAAAAAAAATGACGCCTTGGTGAAAAGAGTGAGCCACGGTTTTAATTAAAACGATAGCATATCGTTTTCTTTGTATAAAGACATATATGCCAAACATTAAAATTTCAACGCCATATCTTTTAAAAAGCATTTTAAAAGTATATTACTTGAAAGAAATATAGTTATACTTTAGAATTTTGAAAACTAACGCTTATTTCATAAAGCCATAATATATATATATATATATATATTTCGAAAAAAAAATATTATGTCACTAAATTCTAAAATCATACTATCATATGTTATTAAAAACATATGTTTATATGTTTTAAATTCAATGTTTTTTTAGACTTTTGAATAAAACATTATTTTTAAAATATATGCAAAGTAAATTGTCATTAAAATGGAAATTCGAAATTTATAAACAAATTTTAAATTTATTTATAAAGCTCATCTTTTCCTTGTCATTTGATAAAACCATTGCCTTTACGCAAATGTTATTTTTAAAGGACGCATATAAATAGAGAAAGCACTTTATAATTTTATATGTGACTTTAAAACTTTAATGATTCGATATGCAGATATGATGTAAAAACCTGCTATCATTAAAATTTTAAAGTAAAACTTCGCAAAATGATGCAAAATTTTAGAATAGAATTTAAAATCTATTTCACATACGAAATAAACTTTCATTTCATGCACCAGACAAGAAAAAGCCCACCTTTTTGACAATCTTAGAAAGATGTGTGAACTGCCTAAACGAACTGGAAAACAAAGGCTACGAAATTACGACCAGAACGGGAACAAAAACAAGACGCAAAGTAAAGCAAAGTAAAAAGAAAGATAAAAAGACTGGATGCTCGCAAGAATTAAAATCGAACAAGAACCAAGGGATAACTAATCCTGTTAGATAGAACTCCTTACAAATTATCAACACTCTTAGAGAAAACTCCTACCAACCGTTGAGAATTGCGTAGGGTTGCCTCAATTTTGGGGAATGCAGAATTGAGGACAACAGCTGGCTCTGACTAGGGAACATTCCTTGTTTGTTCTTTAAAACAATGAGGAGTGCAGAATCCAGAATCTCGAAGTGCCTTTATCTACTCCATTGGGCTATAGAGTCAGGCGACCAAAGAAAAAGACTCAAAACCTAAAACTAAAAACAGAAAAGACTTGGACATTATGTACAATGGCACTTATCTTGCCATTGCTCGAAGTAATGCTTCAAATGTTGGGCACTATAAGGAAGTGCAAATGGAGTGCCATCACGGTATGCCAGGATGTAATGACCCTTACTATAAAGGCCACTAAAATCTCTAATGCTGGACTGAGTAATTTCGTCAAACACTTTCCCTGCAACCTGAGTTTGCTGATGTCTGCTTATTTTGACATGATTGTTTGGTACCAACGATGTTTTAATGATTGCAAGTGATTACTAAGTAACTATTAGAAAAGCTAAATGATATGTAACTTCTTCTGATCTCCTTTTCAATGCAAATACATGAAGTTCTGATATGAAAAGTACTCCTACAACCAAGAGACATTTTCACAAACACTTGGCATGCATCCTCTATGCTGATAAGCACATCTACAGTCATTGACATTATGTCAAACAGTTGACATACAACTGAATACCCAATACAAATGCACACTAATGCAATGATGTAATAACAGAATTCTAATAACAATGCAATGAAG
>MU226547.1:2452028-2465513 GCA_018584345.1 Thuja plicata | reverse complement strand
AGAGAGCCAAAGGTCGGTTCGGGACCAACCGTTTTCCAACTAATTACTATTAACAGAAATTGATTAAACATATTTTAATCAAACCCGATCATCTAACTATATGTATTATTTATTGCATGCCTACATCGATACCATAACATAATGAAGTGACGGGCTTTTCGAAACATTACATAAGTTTTATCCTATGCAAACGTTTTCAAAATCAACGCCTTGTGATTCATATGCATTGTTTTCTTTTAAAAACGATATGCATAGCAATTGAAAATCGACGCCTAAGACTTATAATGAAGCCACGGGTTTCATAAAGGCTTCACCATATGTTTATAATATGCCAAACAATATGCAATATGTTTCAATTTTGACGCCTCTCCTTGGAAAAGAGACACGGGCTTTTAAAATGTTTTCACATATACGTTTTTCTCTTCAAAAAGACATTTATCAACTTACCTAGACTTATAAAGAGAGACGGGTTTTATAAAGACTTCACATATATGATTTAGCATACATAGCATATGCAATATCAACAAAATTTGCCACCTTTTGATATTAAAAGATGAGAACGTAAGTTTGTAATGAGTTTTATATGCATTTTAAAACAAAATCCCCACTACTCACTTAAGTGAAATAACTTAAAAATGAATGTGATTTCATTTACAAACTCCACCCTTTTATCTTGCCAATTAAAAAGCCAAACTTTTAATAACATATACACATTTAATTTAAATATGCAGAAACCATTAAAAAGTCCACTTAATGAAGCAAAAACATAATCTTTATATGCAACTTAAGTTTTAATGACTTGATATGCAGATATGATCGAAAAACCCACTGCCATTAAAATTACTAAGCAAAACTTCACAAAATGATGTGAAATTTTGAAATGGAGTTTAAAATCCACTCTACATATGAAACAACTTTCAGTCTATGCAATTGACAAGAAAAATTCCGCCTTTCTATTCATTTTTCAAAGACATGCAGTCTATTCTTCATTTACGATCGTGGGGTCAAAAAGATCATCCCTTTGTAAATGATAAGATCATTTACAACTGAATATTTGTTGTCTAGTACTGATCCCTCAACTATACCAAAAGCCCAAGAGTCCTTGGCATACTCTGCAACAATCAAATGTCTCCAATCCTCTGAAATCTTAACCATAGAGATCAAATGTGGACAGTGAGACAAAGCATAAGCAACAACGTTTTGAGTCCCTTTTACATACGCAATGTCAAAATCATAGGACTACATCTTACTAACCCACTTATGTTGTCGATCGTTAAGATCTCGATGCCCTAGTAAATGTCTCAGGCTGTTATGATCTGTCTTAACACAAAACTTGCTGCCCACAAGATACTGCCTAAATTTGGCCAATGCATGCATGATGGCCAACATCTCTTTGTCATAAATGTTGCAGCTCCTCTCTGACCCCCTTAGTTTCCTTCTCTCGAAAGCTATTGGATGCTTGTCTTGTATAAGGACTACACCAATCCCTTCATCTGAAGCATCTCACTAAAGCTCGAAGGGTCAAGTGAAATTTGGCAATGCAAGAACGGGGCAAGAAGTTATCAACTGCTTAAAATTCTCAAAACATTCTTGTGCCTCTAAAGTCCGAACAAATGCCCCTTCATCAAATTTGTAAGTGGTGTTGCATGTCGTGAATACCCACTAACAAATTTGTAGTAGAAACCACACAAACCCAAAAATCCCTACAGTTGTGTAAGGTTCTCAGGTGTCGGCCACTCACCAATTGCTCTAATCTTGTCAAGATCCATACACACACCCTCTGCACTAATGATATGGCCTAAGTACAAAAACTCTATCATGCCCAAATCACACTTGGATTCCTTGTTGTATAAGGACTCCGAATCAAGAATACCTAAAATTGTATCCAAGTGAGCAATAGGCTCCTCCCAAGTTTTGTTGTACACCAAAATATCATCAAAGAAAACTAGTACAAACCTCCTCAGCTGTGAATGAAAAACCTATACATGGTAGATAGAAAAGTAGCAGGTGCATTGGTTAGCCCAAATGGCATAACCACAAACTCAAAATGTCCACAATGACACCTAAATGTTGCCTTCTCAATATCTTGTTCTCTAGCCCAAATCTAGTGATACCCTAACCTCAATTCTATTTTCGAAAAATAACAAGCACCATGAAGCTCATCCATCAACTCATTGATCCTAGGAATAAGGTACATGTTCTTGATTGTCTTCTTATTAAAAGCCTGACTCCATCTAAGGGCCTCTTACAAACACTTGCAAACCCTTCAAAAAACGGTGATCATAGTCTGATTGCAAGCATGTTTAAAGAAAACAAAAGAAAATAACTTGAAGTCGGGCTTTAAAAGCCCGACTACAAGTAATGTCTTTATTAAAAATAACCTTGCTTGTACAAAACAGAGACTTAGGTCACAAGGTCGTGTTTCGTGCTCACATTTGCAAGTGCTTGGATTGGGAAAGACTTGTAAACTAGCTTTGATAGCTCGACTACAAGTAATAACGTTTTTGTTAAAAATGAACTTTCCTTCAAAAACAACTTTGCAAATGCAAAGTCGGGCTTTAACTTTTCCATTACAAGAAAATGCCTTTTTTAAACACAATTTGTAATGGCTTTTAAAAAGCCCGATTTATGACTTTTTAAGAGCATATTAATCACTTGGTCACAAATTACAAGTGTTTTAAATAAGGAATGATGACTTGTAATCGGGTTTTTGAAACCCGATTACAAGTACCTTCATTCTTCATTCTCTTGAAATAAAGCATGTTTTTAAACCCACAATGGCTCAAAATGACCGGATTTTAAAAAGTGAAAGACCTAAGACACAAAGAGAAACAAAAGAAATCAATCCAAACAAGAAAAATTGATCCAAAACTTAAGATTTTCAAAAATCGAGCACTTGCGGTCATGAAAATAAAACCCAAAATTGCAAGAAAGACTAAGAAAAATTTGACAAAAATCCCAGAAAATGACATCTATAGGACAAGAAATTTAGGCCGATTTAGAGTATAACCAATTGCCTTTGAAAAATTCCTTTGGAATGACTACCTTAGATAGTTTAAACTACGAATTTACAAAAAAAAGTCATAGTGTTGCCCAAATTTTGTAAATACAAAATTGCGGACAACAATTGGCTCTAACTAGAGAACGTAGCTCGTTTGTTCTTAGAAACAACAAGGAATGTAGATTCCAGTTCTCTAAGTGCCTTTATCTATTCCATTGGGCTATAGAGTCAAGCATCAAAAACATTAATCAAAATGACAAGGATGATGCAACTAACGCAAAGCACAACTACCAAAAAGAAAACACAAACTTATACAAACGCACTTATTAGAAAGAGAAAACCTACCTAATTTAAACTAGCTAGCAATGAAACCTTTCAGACGAAACCATTCACCGGCTCAACAAAATAGCTACCGTTTTTCAGCAGCTTACAGTACCTTGCATGTTCAAAGGCAATTTTATATAAATGAACTACGAGCAATAGTACCAAAATTTGATGTAGCACTCCTTGAAAGAGATGAACAAATTCATCTTCCTCTTCAAATGAAACAAATGTATTTCTGCCCCAAGATGAGCCCATGGATCCAATCTACTCCTGCTAAACTAAACATGCTTCTTTAGTTTCTTCTTCAAAAGTATTTGCATGCTCATGTACAAATGGAACTACTGACTTTATGTTGGCCTCCAACCAAGCAAGATGTCGTATTGGGCATCCTCTTGATAGGACAAACTGAGAACTCTTCTTGCCACATGAAATCTCTACCGTGACCTCTTGCTGATCAGAATGGGTTACCACATTGCTTACTTCTACATCATGTTGGTTACAAATTTCATACATAGGAGAATTATCTTCAATGTTTGATCAAAATTCCTCTATAACGTTCATGAAAAGATCTTCATCAAGTTCTAGGGATGCAACACTCGTTCAAGTTCATGACCTGGAAACGAAGATGCATTATTTTCAACTTGACTGGGACCTTCATGCATGTCCATCTTTTCATGTCTCATGACATGATTCTCTTCATTCACTTGAATATCAGAAGAATAAGTTTCATCTTTCTTCTTTTCATTAATGGCTTCCTAAGAATGCAATAACCAGAAATGAGAGTTGCTAGCTATTTCTACTTCCTTTTCCTGGAAAGAATAGCAAGATCACTAGCTTCGAATTCAAGATGCTTCGCTACTGCCTTCAATGATGGTGCCTCAATAGAAAGCTTCTTTGGTGATGAAACTAACTTTTGTTGATTCCCATAAGAAAAACTACGAGCAACATTTGAGAGAGGCCTCCTTTGTACATCCTTGCGAGAAACAAAGAACATATCTTGAGCTATTTGTTTTTTAAGGGCAAGCAACTCATTTGCCAACCTCTGCACCAGAGGATCCATCCTTGTGATGGAAGAAATTGAATATAAAGAAAAAGATCTTTCTTCAAACCCACTTGCTTCAATTCTTATATGCCCAGCAAGAATAAGATCATCCTCAATTTCAATTTCCAAAGTCTGTGCGGCTGCAAGAGTAGTTGGGGTTGCTCTTCTTAACAGAAAATTGACTTCGGGAATTTGAGCGTTGACAAAGAAACACTTCAAATTTGCAGTTTTAGGCTGAGCAACAGTTGGAATTCCTTGTGTCAACTTGTTGAAATGAGCAACAAATTCACGCATAGGTACATGAGACGCCTTCAACTGGATGAGTTGGGCCAACAGAGCATGAGCATCTTCAAGAGGCTTGAACCTTTCTTCAAACTTGGCTATGAGAGCTCAATTTGTGATAGACTATGGCGTAAGATGGTAAAACCAATCAGCAGCCACGCCTTGGAGAGTTTCCACGAACAGCCTCACAAACACGTCCTCATGTTCAACACCATGAACATCGCATGCAATGTAAAAAGCAGTAATATGTTCGTCAGGATGTTGTTGTCCATCACCGAAGAAATTGGGAAAATTCTTTCTTGAACCATCAAGAAGAGCATGTAGAGGTAGAGTCAAATTCAACGAACCAAAAACATTTCCCCAAGGACCTTGGGCAGCCATTTACATGTCCTTGGTGAGAGATTGAAACACTAAAAGAAATAAAAGTACAATGAATAGGACACGGGTATACTTCAAACGAAAGCGTGAGGCTCCCGAATGTGTATCGTGTCCCCTGTAGAGTCGCCAAAAACTATAGGACAGATATTTTGCAACCGACAATTTTTAAGGATCAATCACAAAACAATGGTTCAAGCCACAACATATGAGACGCAGTCTCTCCTACTTCTAAGGGAAGACTCCCCCCTCTTATTACTACTAGAATCAACAAAACACTTAACTACTATTTACACTAAGCTAAATCAGGGTGGGACATTCATCCTATTCTCTTATTTCAGAATAGATGTTGATATTAAAATACAATCTTTAAGCAATGGTGTAATTCACTTACAAAGTATCTGTTGGATCAATAATTCCGATAAACAGAAGATTAGACGTAAGAATAACCTTCGGCGTACCAGTAACTTTCAGTAACCCAGAAACTCATGAAAGCTCAAAGTCTTTCCATGGCTCCTTATGAGATTTTGATAACAAGAATGAAACACGTGTGAACTCAAAGTCTCCAAAACGTATTTCACCTTGCATGCAGAAACGAAGAAAATGAAGCAGCACAAAGTCTGCAAGCTATTCCCTTGCTTGAGCGTCCTATGTTAATCTCGGACTTGATAAGCAACTTAAAGTCTCCAAGATCAAATCTGAAACCAAATTATAACTTTGAATGCAATATGCAGCTCAAAGTCCGCAAAATTGAGTTCAAATCCCTCTTGAACGAAAGCAAAAAGTCACAATCAATATCTAGAAAATGTCGTCACATAACACCTTGAATCAACACAAAGTTTGAAAGCAAGTTGCCTCTTTTATTGAAAGCAATTTGATTTACATCTAAGCTCAAATCTTACAGTGCATATACAAACTGGCAAAGTTTTCTTGCCTTGCCCAAAAGATGAAAACTACAATGAGCACCCCTACAATGAGCACCCTCCTTTATTTATAGGTGAGGGGTTGAGAGCGAAAATGGGAGAAACCCAACTAATCGAGACTTATTCAACAACTAACTACCTACAGTTGACTTATTCAACATTGCAAGTCTTGATGTCATGCAATGTGATTACATGTTATAACTTTGCAGGTGATACTATCACATGCAATTACACCTTGTTTTTACATTACATGTAATATGTCGAAATGAAATTACAAAATGCATGATGAAAAATAAACTAAGCGTCTGGAAGGACACACCTCCTATTACATCATCCTTTGTCACATTCCTTATGCTGCTACAGGATGCTCAGTGATTGAAGTACTCAGATTTGGCGAAAGTATCTTGAATCGGAATAGAAACCTGCATCCTAGATTATTCTGCATCATAATGGTCGTTACTGGGAAAGCACCTTTACATGACCATTTTAGTCTTGAAAGCATTCTATGCTCTCCATCATTCCATCATTTTTCCACCTTGTATGGCTTTGTCATGTGATTGTTCCAGTTTTGTGTCCTTCAACCTTGAAATCTACTTGTAAAATGAGGCCCATGAGGAATTTTGAGATTTTTTGTGGGCATTGCAGGCAGATAAAGTATATGCATTTGGTGTCAAAATGATAAGCTTTAATGCGCAAATGCATATATACAATGGACAATCTTTCTTACTTGTAATCGGGGTTTTGAAATCCAATTACAAGTGCATTTGGGAAGGTATTTTGCTTGCATTCAGATTTTTAAACTCTGACTGCGAGTAGAAAAGAGTCTTCATTTTATGCTTGAGAAACACCTGCAATCGGGTTTTAGAAACCCCATTGCAAGTAAGGGAATGACTTAGTCTCTTCTTGGCAAAATGGACTTGTCGGAGTTTTGAAATCTGATTGCAAGTAGGGAAGAATATGTATTTTTGAAGTCTTATTTTGCGGAAAAACTTGCATCTTTCTTTGTGGGAAGAACTTGTATCATTATGAGAACAATACATTCATCTTTCACAATCAAAATCCTATATAAATCTCTCTTGAAATACCAAAAATGCAATGAAACACGCTGCTTGGAGGAAAAAAGCTTTGCTCAAACTTAAAGAAAATCCCAAAGATTGTTGATTCGAATCTATGAAAAGATCTTTAAATCACAACTATATAGACGTCTAGGGCAAGCAAAAAATTGACCAAATCCCTTCCTCAATCAATGCATTTTCTGTCTTGAAGAGTTCTTTGACAAATGGCAAAGATTGCAAACTGAAATCCTCAACCCTAGCAAGTCAAAGAGATTCAACTCCCAAAATCGGGGTTTGTGATCAAGATTGCAAGTGCAAACGCTTTCCAAGCTGAAAACAACGACCTCCCTAGAAGAATCGTGTTTTCTTTCCAACGCTACAAGTGAAAGATGAGTTGGACTTGGTCTTTGTGTTTAATGTTTATGAGAGGCAATGTGGTCAGGTTTTAAAAGCCCGACTCCATCTAAGGGCCTCTTACAAACACTTGCAAACCCTTCAAAAAACGGCAATTATAGTTGCAGGTCAGGTTTTGTAATTCTGATTGCAAGCATGTTTAAAGAAAACAAAAGAAAATAACTTGAAGTCGGGCTTTAAAAGCCCGACTACAAGTAATGTCTTTATTAAAATAACTTTGCTTGTACAAAACGGTGACTTAGGTCACAAGGTCGGGTTTCGTGCTCACATTTGCAAGTGCTTGAAATGGGAAAGGCTTGTAAACGGGCTTTAAAAGCCCAACTATAAGTAATAATGTTTTTGTTAAAAATGAATTTTCCTTCAAAAACAACTTTGCAAATGCCAAGTCGGGCTTTAACTTTTCCATTACAAGCAAATGCCTTTTTTAAAAACAATTTTTAATGGCTTTTAAAAAGCCTGATTTATGACTTTTAAGAGCATATTAGTCACTTGGTCACAAATTACAAGTGTTTTCAATAAGGAATGATGACTTGTAATCGGGTTTTATAAACTCGATTACAAGTACCTTCATTCTTCATTTTCTCTTGAAATAAAGCATTTTTTAAAACCCACAATGGCTCAAAACAACTGGATTTTAAAAAACGAAAGACCTAAGACACAAAGAGAAACAAAAGAAATCAATCCAAACAAGGAAAATAGATCCAAAACTTAAGATTTTCAAAAATCGAGCACTTGTAGTTAGGAAAATAAAATCCAAAATTGCAAGAAAGACTAAGAAAAACTTGACAAAAATCTCGGAAAATGACATCTATAAGACAAGAAACTTAGGCCAGTTCAGAGTATAACCAATTGCCTTCGAAAAATGGCTTTGGAATGCCTACCTTAGAGAATTTAAACTACGAATTTACAAAAAAAAATTGTAGTGTTGCCCAAATTTTGTGAATACAAAATTGCGGACAACATTGTGATATCATCATAGTGGTTCATCTCTTTTTGAAATAATAAACCATGGATATGACCCTTATCCTATTGTTGATCATTTATCTCAAGACGGTCTTCTTTTTTGTCTTGACTAATGAACCCTTTGTTCCTCATTGAAAATATGATACTCTCTAATGTTGAACTGGCTGTTCTTTACATCATAATTGTCGTTTCTTTGAAACTTTGGAGTTCGTACATCATACTTGCTGTCTCATCATTAATTTTCTCAATCATCATACGATCCTTATTGCTACATATGACTGTCATAATGTTCATTTTCTCTGCTTCTCAGATGACATGACATTAGCCTGATCTTAGCATGCTTTGTCTTCAAATTGACTGGTTTTTTCCATTGGATGAATGATAATGCTGATACATCTTCCTCTATTATGACCGCAATTTCCTCTAACCAATGCTCAGTTTCATGCCTTAAACATGACTGACCTGACATTGCATATCCCTGTTTTATTTCATGGTTGTTGTTATAAATATATCATGACACTGTTCTTTCCTTGAAAACAGAGCCTCGTATCTTTTTTGTTGTCTTTGTCTTCATGGATTGCCTATCGCTCCTCTTTTGTCACTGTGCGAAGAATGCAACATAATGTGACATATCTAATTGCTGTACTGTTCTTTGCCAATAACAATGCATTATAACTCATTGTTCTTCCATCTTTATTGACTAGTATAGCTGTACATGGCCCATTTCAAAATCAGGGCATACTTTTATTGTTTTTGGCATTACTTCCATATAGTTTGAGCTACCATCTTGGAATTCTACTGGCTCTGTTTCATGTTTCATGCCCTTGACCTGTAATGACACAATATGCTACTTATTGAACACAGTGACTGCATTTTCAATGGTTTTGTAACAACAACTTGAATTTTCTTTTGTCACTGTATTGACTGTGAATGACTATCCAAATCCTTTGCTCCCTACATTGACTGCAGCTATGATAACAATGAAATGAATGTCGTTGATATTTGGACTACATTTGATAATTATCAAAGCTTCTCCTAGCAAGTATCTCTGTCACTTGATGACTGTATTATGTATGCGAGCACTTTCATATACCTGTTACTGACCTTGATGAATCACTCTGTCTCCTGTATTGCAAGGCTAAGACCTGTTATATTATACTGTTCTTATTTCATTTCTGCTCATTATGTCTTTGGAATATCACTGTCATTTGTTTCATGTGTTCACCATGTAGCATCTGTGTTTTCATGACAGGGACATATACTGTTTCATTATGAGACCATACTTCTGTCTTAACAACATGAATATCTCTATTTGTTGCATAGTTTGTATCCAGTGGTATTATACATTCTTTGAAACGTATTAACTGCTCTATCAATGGCATGGTGTCCCTTTCAGTATTTATGACATGACCCTAGCATCCATAGACTGTACTTATCCTCATATCACTGTGGTATTTCCTGATTTTTCCTTGTGCTTTGAAAAATACTCGTTGTTCCCCATTGAAAATATGATTATCATTCTGTACTAACACACCTACCCTTCTCATTTAATAGCATGTTGGGCTCTACCCTTGTGGGAGCCCATTTCACCCCACATGCTGAAATATTAAATGAAGAAATCAGCAATGAAACTTTTACCTGTGTCTGCACATTGAACAAACCCTTAAACAAAACTATGAATTTCGGATTTGTTCTATGTGTTCCTTTCTGATACATATGAAGATTGCAGATTGATCTAATGCATTATAGGAGAAAACTATGCATGTACTGATGATGTATACGCAAAGATTTGGTATCCCGAGCTTTAACACAAACTTCTCCATCTCCTTGCAAGTACTTTGGAGCAGCGGGATGACCTCTATGAAGGAGTTGAAGACGAAGTTGCTCAACCGTGGGGGTTCGTCATCACGAGGCAATGACGGATCCCTAGTTTTTGTTTATGCTTCTTTATATGCATCATTTCCTTCATAATGCTTTATACTAGTTATTCCCATGGCTTGTGTGGGACTCCATTTTATTTGTCGTTTATGAATAATAAAAACGCCTTTTAAAGCATGCAATGTTGTATGGTTCTTATTTGTTGTAAACTATTGCATCTATCTGTTATTCTTTTATGGCATTTTTCCTTTTTGGCAAAACACTCATTAATAACAGACATGCACCCTTAAAACTATCTGAAAACTTAACCAGCTCCACTTGATCGAGCTGGAAAATAAAAATGGGTAACATTATCCTCGTACAATTTCAAGTTCATTTAAGGCTCACTTTAGTTCTCTTTCCATGCCCCTAAATCTGTCTAATCTTGCTCAGCCCAGTGCCTGATTTTGGGAGTTTAGCACCTTTTTGTCTCCCTCGGCCTATTTCCAACCCACCGGGACCAGACTAGGGCACTTAGCGCCATAGTCCCTTTAGACTACCAAAACTTGCCCAAATTTGAACCCTCTAATGGTCAAAAAATTACGAGGCCTTCTTAAAATTTATCATGTTTTGTGAGGTTTAGTATAATAGGAGGCCTCACCTGCTCATTTGAACATCTCATTCTCACAATTCACTCTCATCAAGCAATTGAGCAAACAATTCAATCATTTGCAAGGTAGAGAAGGGGGAGAGCTAGCATTGATGATGGCATCCATAATCAAGTTCATATGTTTCCTCCATGAGCGAACACATGCATGGGCTCCCTTCTAGCATCATCAACCTTTTATGAAGGCTTCAAGACAAGGAGAATTCGCAGAAAAGGTACATTATTGATTCAGCATCCTTTACTTCGGACTCAAGGTTCTTTCATACATCATTGTTGTAGGGAAGGTTGAATCCTCCAAGGGCCTGACATAGGCAAACCTATATACAACCCAACACCATTTTTCCTTCTTATTGTGTGCAGGTTTTTAGATCTAAGAGAGAAGAACTACAAATCCAAGAAGAGAAGAATAAAACAAAGAGATCCAAATTTTGAAGTAGCAAGCAACATCCTAAGTCAGGATCCATCCACAATATCTGCATCAAACATACTAGGACTATGTCACCTAGCCACATATTCCTGCGTTTTTACGCCCAAATTTCTATGATAGGTTCTTCTTTGATCCCTCTTTCCATATATGTAGTTAAATTTTGCATATATGATCTATATCTTAGTGTTTATGCTAATTGTTGATCAATTTTACATCTTTAGACATAGTTCTTGCTCTATCTTATCCAATCACATCAAAAAAGCTATAACAAAGGATAACTTAATACACAATCCACTTGTGCCAAGCTCTCACCAACCCAATTGGTTTGAAGTCGGGCCAATTGAGTTATTCTCTAATGAAGAGTTCATGCGAATGGGTTTGACCCTTAGTTTGCATGTTTAGGCTAAAGATCCCTATTTATCTCCTTTTCATCCCCAAACCACTCAAGGCGACTAGCGCCTCCTTGAAGTTTCCCTTTATTATGTTTTAAAAAAGCGTTCGCTTCTATGGAATCTAATTTTGTCTCTTGAAGAAAAACTAGATCAATCAATAGGCATTTGAGCTAGCGCTTGATCGTGCATCATCTGTTATGGACACAAAGGCCCCTAACATTCCATGTGAAGAGAGGGGTTAGCTCCCTTGGATCCAAACATTCCATGTCAAGATCTTCATTGACCTGCAAGAAAGGGGTTAGCTCCCTTGGATCTTAACCTGTATGATTTAATCGAGGTCTACTCTTTGCATAGATCTTCGTATTCTCTTTTTTGCTATTGGATTTGCACCCTATTTTGGTGCCAACAAAACACATGTTCAAGAGCTTTGCAGCAGATTGGTTGATGGTTCTAGGATCCAATATATCTACTTCATCCTCCACAAAATCATCTTTCAAAGATGAATCTTTAGCTTCATTGGTCACAGGTTCAAGGATCCCTATAGATTTGGTCCCTAGTTCATAGGTCTCTCATGTTGTTGAAGGCCCCTTCCCTTTACACATTTCCCTTCTCCCCCTTTCCTTTTTAAAGCCTTGTCCCTACTCAAGCCTATTGCACTACCAGAGCTTGAGGCTCTAAACTCTACTGTCCCTAGCGAATCTAGATTCCATCTTTCTTTCAATCCACAAGGCAATTGGACCCCATGGCCACAGAGCTCACTATCTTCATGTTTTCTTATGGCAACTCGGTCGTGGCTTTGGGGTCCCACCTCATATTTTGATGGGCGACGACATGTGTTCTCAAAGTGGTTCCTCTTGCTGCACCGCATACAAAAGGCCCTTATTTCCTCTATTTTCAAGTCTTAGTTCCATTAACCTGTAGAGAAAACCAATTTAATATTTGAAGGGATAAGTTTAATAGCTATCACATCATTATTCTAGCATAGAAGATGGATTATCCATCGCCGAGACATACAATCCCTAAACCAATATTCCAACGATAGCGTATACAAATGCAACCATACTGGCCTGTTGAAAGGATCTATTGCGTACGGGTTAAAGTTTGGCTCCCATCTTTTAGTGAGAATGCGTGCACCTTCCATCATTCAAACATCTTCGTTCAAGACCAATCTTTGCTGATTTCCAAATCAATGCCGACCACAAATAAAAAAATTTGAAAGAAAGAAAACTTTCTCTGCACCTTCCCAAGATTTATCTACATGTATTCGAACACTCTTCTTATGGATCTTCTTTCCTATTACACGTACAATAATCAATGTATCCTCTTAAGTGCAATCTTGTCCTTCTATATCATCTGCTCTACACTGACCCAAGCACTCCAATTTTGCAAATCCCACCCGCTTCATTATCAAGGGGACTCAAGAGTGGGTAGAAAAGTCGGCTAAACAGCTTGGTGGAATCAACATTTCAAGCACTAGGAGGGATATTTCACTTAGGGCATGTACCAGAAATGGACCAAAACTCAGTCAATATTGTTGTTTAGGGTTTTTCACGATCCAAACGTACAAAAAGGTCAAACAAAAAAACGTTTCAAAATCAATGAATGAAGACTAAAATCTTGTTGGAATCACATTTCATGACCTAGAATCACTATGTTCAAATTTGCAAACCGTCAAAATTCGTCAAGAAAATTGTCAAAATCATTGGTCAATTTTATATGAAATCGCAATTTTTTTTTTATTTTTTTTTTTTTGGGGGGGGGGG
>MU226547.1:2414983-2448126 GCA_018584345.1 Thuja plicata | reverse complement strand
ATGAATAGTCTTCGTTTCCGGCTTTGCCGTGTGAACTCTGCGGGGTGATTTCTATATCCCCCGGCCCCTTTTTTGTGGATATGTAACTTTAATATTTTTTAATAGAAAAGGCACTATTCATCAAAAATAGTATTAGTTAATAGGAAGAAATAACAAAGTTTAAATATAAATTTTATGATTTCACTTTTAAAATCATTTAGGTGGGTGATGGGATTGGACCAAGTCAATCATAGAGTGGTTTATAGATGAACTTTAAGGTAAAGATAGTTTGGAGGTAGAAAGTGAATGCATCATGGAAGTAATTGGTACAACAACACAAGTAAATAGAAAATGTGCAAAGAGAAGTGTGAAATGGATGTGATTATGAATCAAGAAATGCGTCAAGCTTAGTAAAAGAATATGACACTTGTCAACATGTTATTACACTTAGGATAGTCAACAAAGGTGGGCAAAAAACTAAATGGGAAAGGTACGGTATCTTAATTTTGTTGTTACTTTCTCCCTACTTTGGTATTTAGGCAAATCTAATGTGAGTATGCATTTAAAACTATATGGGCATTCTTAATTAAAATGAGAAGAAAATATTTAAATAAATACTTATGAAAAGAATAACGAACCTATATAAGTAATAGATCATTTGTTTCCCTAAGAGTCGTAGTGAGTTGGGTTTGCATAAAATTAAATAAATGAACAAGGTTTTTATTGCTATAGTGGGGTGGAAACTCAAACTCGTCATACCACAATTGGTGCTTCATAATAGAATATAAATTATTTGAGTAATAACAATAGGTTATTTCTCATTGTTAAGAATAACTTGTTGGCCAATTTTGACATCTAGAATAACATAACCAAATTCATTGAGTTGCTAAAAGAAGGCATCAAACTGAAAACAATAGATGGTAAAATATGATATTTTGGGAGGACACGTGATTATCCAACATTTTCCTTGATCTCTACGAAGTATGTGACAAAATCAAAGACTCACAATGTGATCATTATGGTCATTATATTATTAATTTTTAGATTAATATTTAGACAAAAACAATCAAAAGATATGTAAATGGATGACTAGTACATCAAAACTTGTTACAATAGAACACTTGATTAGTAAATTCATTTTTCCTCTTTAATTTATTTCTTTTAAAAAATAAAATCATATGGTTAAACAACTTTTTAGAATTTATTTAGTAAAATCTATTTTTAATTTAATCATAAACTGACCAACCCCTAAGTCTATGTAGTCCTCTCTTTAGAATTGTAGGGCCTTATTGTTATGATCAACTTCTTATCGTGGCTACTTCCAAGGTAAGATCCGTATAGTGGACAATTTATAATTGAGACCTGATTTTCACTACCTAATAAGTGCATCTTACATAGAAAGGTTAAAGAATATATACCTCACTTGTTCACTTGGTGCCCATTTTCTTAGGACCCTAGACAAGCTATCCTTAAATATTTCATAGAAACTATTAGGCTTCATCCAAGGATTTATTTTTCTCTTTGGTTAGTCATTAAGACATACTATTTAGATATCCCACTATCAAAGAGGTATAGAACCAACCCCTCTCATTACATTTTTTTATTTGGAAGGAAAAGAATATCAAGATATCATAGTGTAAAAGTCAACCTTGTAACATGGCTTTGGTGAATGTGTATCAAGCCATCTAGGAAAATGTTGTGTTCCTACATAAAAAAATCTAAAAACTCTTTCTTTATTAAGTAGGAGATAAATAGGAATTGGAACCTTAAGACCCTTCTTGATTATGTTGATATTGATAATTAGAAAATGAGAAAGGCTACTATTTAGAAGCTCCCTAATACAAGATGGAACAAACTAAGCATTGACATATCTTGTAAGGGTGGCCTAGCTTAGTCAATGCAAGAGGAGTTGTCAAGAATTATAAGACTAAGCTAGTTGTTGTATTTGTGAAATAGATGTTCCTTTAATCAAATAATGTGGTGCATGGGTGTAGGATCATGGGATCCAAATTAGGCCCTTAAGTGGCAATGCAATTTATAAAAAATAGAGTTGGGTAGCTTCTCATAAAAAATTGAATAGGTAATTATTTTTTTATGCCTAAAAATATCATAAATTTTGCTACAAAACCTCTCATTCCTAGCAATGCAAGAAAAGCCATTAAAAAGCTATTGAACATAGTAAATATTTTTGGAATTGGTATAGTGATTTATCCCATATCATTAAGGAAAAGAGTACATATCAGTATCATAACTTGTTCCTACCAAGAAAAAAAGTGTGAAGGAAGATGTAAGTGTCGACTAGCTTATGCATGCAAACTAGGAACTAGACCTGTTTCCCCATTTTTTACTACATTAAGGAGAATGTATCCACTTGGATCAACCTCAAATTTGATCAAAAAGGATAGGGCACAAGGTGGATCTAACAATCCTTTTTTGAGTTAAATATTACTATTGAAAAATGTGAATTTTAATGCTAAATCTGTAGCCAAATATGAAAAATTAAAAGTATCTAACATACCGAAAAAATCTCGAGATAGATATGTAGACAAGGATTACAAATTTGTAAAGAAGAGATAGAGATGAACCTATGTCTGAAATTTGGGCTACATAACTCTCTACAACTTGATGCAACAATGTCTCACAACAATATTCATATCTCTCTTGGCATTCTCAAGCCTATCTAGTAATATCTTTCTATATCTCTTGTATCTTTGATTATCTTGGAATTTGTATCCCCTATCTATTAAATCATTTATTTACCTTTTGATCTACCTATCTATTTGATTGTTGTGGAGGTGGAAATACCAAAGTAATTAATTCTTTTGAATTAATTAAATCCCAATATCTCTCACCTACCACTACATGACAAAATCAAATCAGCTAGCGAGAGATCGTCTTTAAGCTCACATGGATCACTAATAGTCTTTTCTATCTTAGTCACTCAATATCAACATCAAATATTGACCACATCCCTCAACCACTTGACTTGACCATGGTTGGACATAACTCACCCCCAAGGCCTTGGGGAATCTTACAAATAGTGAGCATTCTTAGTGCAAAGCATCCACTTCCATCAAAGCATAGGCATAACATTGATTTGATCATCAAATATCATCATAGTAAATGTATTATAATCATGTTAGCATAGAATTATTATGTTGAGCATTGTTATAATGGAGAAATTTCATTGCATCTTAGTGTTCTTCATCATCGAGCATAGAATTTGTAATCATAATAGCATTAGATCATCAATTCATCATTCAAATCTCATTTTCTAAGTCATCAATTGAATCTAATTTGCAGTTGAGATAAATTAACAAGTCCTTAGAAATAGAGAGCGATAGGACACTCATGATGTCTTTCATTTCATTATTTTTAGCTAGTTATATCGAATTGATTTGAAAGCTCATTCTAATGTCTTATATAGGTTTGTAGTACATGAATTATACACACACAAATGGCGCCCACTATGGGCCCCATGCCTCACTTATTATTATCAGTTTTTAAAGCTTTTTTTTTGCATATTTGTGCTTGCAAGTTATGAGAATGATGTAGAAGACCACTTTTGACTAGAAGATCATCACTTTTACAACAAAGAATATCGCTTCTAATCAAAATAACATCACTTGTAACCTAGAAAGAATGTCTCTTCTGACCTAAAGAGTGTCACTTCTGAATTGAATAATATCACTTTTAAGTTGAAGAACATCACATTAGATCTCAGTCATATCTCCTTTGATTTCAATTTCATTGCATCTAAAAGATCATACATCGCTTTTAAATTATGCAACATCGCATTTTGATTTTTTCTCTGACTGTCATTTTTGGTTTTTGTTGCAGGTTTGATAGAGTAAAGAGTGTTGCCTTTGGATTGAATAACATCACTTTTAAATTAAATTTCATTGCTTTAAAGAAAAGGACATCGCTTCTGAACAAACTATTGTCAGATTTGATTAAAATATAGTCATTTTTACTCCTTGTTATGTCACTTTTGAAATTGAATTAATATGTGTAAAACAGAGAGCTAATTCTGATTAATAATGAATTGCAAATGGTAAGCGTTGGGAAAGAGGAGAATTCTTCACAAATATCCAGGTTATTATGCTTTAAAAGATATTAAGAAGGAAAATGCTTATACCAGAAAAGGTACAATGGGCTAATGGGATGTTTAAGATTAGTTAAGAAACCAAAGTTTTTGATAGATTTGCTAAAATACATGTATCAAGCTAGGTATGGAGTTGAAATCAATTTATATGTTCATCCTTTGTGAACTTAATTGAATTAATGACCTTGTTGATTTCATTAAACTTGGATGAGTGTGTTGGAACTAATGTTTGTGAAGCTTGTAGAGGATGCTAAGGAGCTATTGCTAAAAATGCTAAAATGAAATAAAAATGTGCAAAATTGTCGAAGGTGAACACTCAAAATCCCTTAATCTAATGTGTTACATTTCTTTCCATTGAAATTGACTCTTGCGGCAATTTACTTAAGAAACATAGATTAATCAAATTAAAAATACCTTCGTTTGTTTGTGGATTGAGATAGTAGGCCTATGATCTCCCCTATCTTGGGTGACCAAAATGCCAAACCTATCAAAATCCTCCTAGTTAGATAAGGTCAAAAAATGAATTGTGTTCTCTATGTGTTTGAAGGAAAAAGGTGTTAGGGATATGCTCTCACTTATTTTTAGGTGATTAGAATATGAGGCACATCTTAACCTTATTTCAATATCAATAGTGTATTTAACCTTAGCGGCCTTGTCTTATGAAGCCGGTGGGAGGGAACGAACCAAGTGGGATACAACCATAAATCCATGGTAATCCAACCCACTTTAATTAAAATGCATTCATCCTTATTGGTGTGAATGATGAAATTTTTTTGAGAATAGTCTCCTCTAGTAGTTTTTTTGGAATTACGCAAAATTGTATTTTTATGCAACTGGGGGCCTCTATAATGGAGCATATACTCAAACTTTATGAATGGAATCCTATTTACAACCATGCTAATTAGAAAGTCTACCCTTATATCCGTATATTGAAGTCACCCCCATAGGTAGCTTACATGAAGTGTTTTATTGTGATAAACTTATTGAAATCATTCGAGAACATGCACTAGATGTTGTAGAAAGCTTAGACCAAACAAGTGATTTAATATATTTGTTGTGTTTTATGGTCTCAAAACTATGGAATAATTTATTCATTTCAGGAAACAAAACATCAAATGAGTACAAAAATCTCAAAGTTGATCCAAGAACCTATTTATGATTTATACCCAGCTGAGTTGTCACAAGTCCCAAAATTATGTTCATACAAATCCTTGCTAAAATAAGGTGATCGTTATTTCATCCAACCAATTCACTGTGATAATATTGTCAAAACACCATTAATCTTTGGTTTTGAAGGTTCGTCATCAAGGATTCCAGATCCTTCACCTAGAACCCAATAAATAAAATTTAATTTTGAACCTTCATCATAGAAACATATCTTTTCCTATTAGGTTCTATCATCTTAGACATACTTCATATTGAACATCCAAAATTAAAACACATAATCATCACTCGGTAACAAAAATTTATTTAGAATTCAAGGCAACATCCAACATCTCTAAGGGGATATTTCTCACATTGATTTCAATCAATTTTTCATGCCAATATGAACTAGATCATAACTATCATACATGCTCATGGCCTCCTTGGTTCAATAAATTCAAGATCTCAAGAGACAAATTCATGACAAACTCTAGAAAATGAGTAAGAGATGAAACAACCTCAAATCTTGAGAGATGCCTCCAAGAAACAAATGACATCATGGACAATGCACAAATCCAACGAATACAAAGGCAAATATCCAAAATTTCACAACAAATGGTTGAAAGTCAGAAGCAAGATCTCAAATTTGACACTACTTATGCAAACACATGTGAACCTAAATACCCCTTGGATAGAAATTTGACACCTTTGGGTCATCTTATGAATCACCTTTGAAAGAGATTTTTGAAAAAATGTTATCACATTGCCTAAAGTGACTACAGGGGGATGTGAATTCTTTAGTGACTACTGTGTATATCATAGACACAACAAGCATAAGACCTCAAATTACATGGAGTTAAAACATAAGATCCAAGATCTCCCTAACAATGGTATCATTGAAATTGAAGAGCCTAATGAATCATCTAAAAATAATGAAGAAATTGCACCCAAAAAAGATCAAAATCGAGAACTTATGTCTAGAAATGGATCACATGTAACCTTTACTTCTTTCACCGTTCCTTCAATTTTTGAAGCTTCAAATCCAGTTACACCATTTCCATCAAACAATGAACTTAATAATGATATCTTTATTTTTGACCATGTTGACTGTGTTTACCCTCAAGGGCTATCTCCAAAACAAATCCAAGTTAAACCAAGTCTTGATACAATCCAAGATCCTAATCCATCATGTGTGTTAATCCCTATTACACTCGCTCAACGTAACTCACCATCATGCCAAGACATTGAGTCCTTAAATGAAATCCAAATGCATATACAAACTCTTATCCCATCCTTAGAAGTGGCTTCATGTCAAGAGGATAATCAAACAAATAAAGAAACAGGTCCTAACATAAAGAAAGATCAAGACACCATCCAATCTCCTCCAACATATGAGAAATAATCCATATCCCCAGAATCCTATGATGACCCCCTCATACCATTTCACTTCTTCAAGATGATACCATTCCACCTCAAGAGAAACATATCCCTCCACCTCCTATACCTAATCCAATTCCAAATAAATATCATGATATTCCTTCCATAACTACCAATGATACCCCTTCAACCATTTGCAATGAGCCTATTGAAAATCAAGATCACAACATCCCTTCCATGTTATCCAATGGTCCTCTTTCATGTCAAGATCAAATTATCCCACCATCTCCTCATCATGAACCTTCATGTCTATCTCAATAAACCATCATTCCTCCTAATTCCCCTCATGATACTAATTCTTTTCACATTCCCATTGTTCCTATCAAAGCTATTAAGAAACCCCTTGATATGAAGACAAATCTTAAAGATCATCGCTTTGCATACATAGCTCAAACTCAAGATGTTGGTATCCCTTATAAGTCCTACATTTCCCCATAAATACAAACATACACCTTCCTCATCCTCCAAATAAATTTTAGGTCCTTATGTCCTAGCACTAAATTCTTCAAAACTTTTCATCTATCTTGGGTCCTTATATCCCCCCATTAACCATACCCAACCGTTCTAGCTCACTACCCACCTACCCTATCAAAAATCAAGGTTAACAAAGGCACACATACTTGAGAAATTTCCAATCACCTATCCATATGAACCCTCCATATCAATCCTATTCATCCATAGCTCCCACCACCTTTGGAAGCAATTTGAATGTCAAACATAAAAATCATAAATCCAAGAATCCGCATATGTACAAAGATCAATGTGTTCAATCTAATCCACGTGTGAATGAAAAGAAAAAAGAAATATTCAAAAGGTCGCAAAGGTCCACCAAGAAAAAAGAAGAATCAAAGAAAATGTGGGTTCCGATCCATCATTGAAGAAATGTGTTCTAAAGCATCAAAAAGGATATAAAAATCAAAGACTATGTGGATTCCCAAGTTGCTCTTACAAGACTTGCACACAAAATAAAAATCAAAGTTGGCATTCAAGCTTCCAAAGGCTTCCACTACACCTCCATCCAAACATTTTCCATATTCCAAGTCTATTTTGGGTCCCTATCTCCCAAAATCCATTACCTCATATATTTCATCACATTTTCCATCCATTTTGGGTCCTTGTGTCCCAAAATACACATTCTTTCCTCCATCAAAATCTCAAGCTTCCCAATCCATTTTTCCTCCATCATTCCACTACCCTTCAAAGTGTGTGTCGATGTTGATCTTTCTGACACTTCCACCCACCCCTACACTAACCTTTAAATATCCCATCCATTATCCAACACCTAGTTTCTATCCTTTCATCCCCCTTATCCAATCCATAGCATAAAACCTTAAACACCATCTACCTTTTTCCTTGACGCAACCAAGCTCGGAGGATCCAATAAAGGACTATCCAAACTTGCAGCCAACAACAAGAATAATAGCGAAAACACAACAATAATAGATATAACAACTTATCAACTTATATTATCTATGAAACTCAATTACATGCAACATGTCAAGTTGTAAGGCCTTCCCGGTTACAACCAATACATCAACAAATTCAAGATCTCACAGGATCCAACTTCACCAACCTACCCTACAACTAAGTGGAAGAAACCATATCTAAGCTTGTGCTCGCAAGCCACCAAGAAATCTTACAAGTTTATTTCTTACCCACTTACTACTGTCTGCTATCAAATTTCCTCTTTTTACCTCCTCTCCCCTAAAATTCTACCTACACCCTCCTTATATACAACACAGCCACAAGTCAACCTCACAAACAAATATTAAATGACAGTCGGTCCAATACAATCCATGATGAATCATATCAAATGACCCATTTGGCTGCAAACAAACAATAAATACATAGAAGAAAGCACCAAATCATATTTAGGTCCACATAAGATCCAATGCATCAAATCGGCATGCTTTGAAACTCTGCATGATCCCAACGACCCCCTCAAATCATGGATGCAATCTCCAATGTCCACCTAATCCAGGAAAGCCAGTCGGTGAACTCATCAACTAAGACCCCCAAGTTGGTACCGAGCACAAACAAAGTCACCAAACCCATTCGGTGAATCAGCATTGCCAACAGACATCAAGTCCATTTGGTGAAGCAAAACACTCCTTCCACCGAGAACTAAGGATTGAAATGACTGAGAACAACCAGACTCCACCGAGATTTGCCAACTCACCTACCAAACACCAAACATAACTTAAACCTATTTTTGGTGACATAGAATTTCCAACTTCCCTAGGATGCTCCTGCATCAGACACCCCATGTGCAAAAAGATGTTCGAGCAGCTCCACGAACATCTTTTGGGATTCATCACATAGATCCCAAACCGATTCTTGATATACATGTCCTCCAAGTCCTTAACAGATACACACATGCCTTAGTTCTTCTTTTGATTCCTCTTACCACTAGCACTCTCTAAAGTGCCTTCAGGTCTATGAACCTTAATGTCTCCACCAACCCCTGCAGTCATCTCAGATTTGCTACCAATGCTCAAGTTCCTCCTTCCTTTGTCTTCATCCTTCAAAGGAATCAAAATAAACATTTGTCCATCTTTCAGGATAGTAAAGAGGTTCCTCTTACAGTCATGAATAGCCTCTCTATCATACTACCAAGGTCTCCCAAGTAAAACATGACAAGAACTCATCTCCACAATGTCACATAATACTTCATCCTTATAAGAACCAATGTGAAAACTTACCATGCATTGATCCTTCACCTCCACTGCATGATCTTCTTACAACCGATTTATCTTATAAGGACAAGGATGTCTCAACCTCCTTAAACTAAGCTTTCAAACCATCTCCTCTGAAACTAAGTTATCAGTACTTCCTCCATCAACAATCACCTTACAATATTTACCACCAAACTTTCACACAATATTGAAAAAGTTCTTCCTTTGACAAGAAATAACTTGTTTTGTGGGCAGCAATGTCCTCCTAAGTAAAAGATTCACACCTTCCACCTCGGGTTCATTCTCTGCAATATCTTTCTATATCTCTTGTATCTTTCATTATTTTTAGCTAGTTATATCGAATTGATTTGAAACCTCATTCTAATGTCTTATATAGGTTTGTAATACATGAGTTATATACACACAAATAGCGCCCACCGTGGGGCCCATGTATCACTAATTATAATAAGTTTTTTAAGCTTATTTTTTGCATATTTGTGCTTGCAGGTTATGAGAATGATATAGAAGACCACTTTTGACTAGAATATCATTGCTTTTACAACAAAGGATATCACTTCTGATCAAAATAACATCGCTTCTGACCTAAAGATTATCTCTTCCGACCTAAAGAGATTCGCTTCTAACTTGAAGAATATCACTTTTAAGTTGAAGAACATCACATCAAATCTCAGTCATATCGCCTTTGATTTCAATTTCATTGCATCTAAAAGATCATACATCGCTTTAAAATTATGCAACATCACATTTCAATTTTTTCTCTGACTGTCATTTTTGGTTTTTGTTGCAGGTTTGACAGAGAAAAGAGTGTCGCCTTTGGATTGAATAACATCACTTTTAAATTAAATTCATTGCTTTTAAAGAAAAGGACATCACTTTTGAATAGACTATTGTCATATTTGATTCAAATATAGTCATTTTACTCTCGTTATGTCACTTTTGAAATTGAATTCAAATGTGTAAAATAGAGAGCTAATTTTGATTGATAATGACTTGCAAATGTTAAAGGTTGGGAAAGAGGAAAATTCTTCACAAATATTCAGGTTAATATGCTAAAAAATATATCAAGAAGGCAAACGCTTATACAAAAAAAAGGTATAATGGGCTAATGAGATGGTTAAGATTAGTGAAGAAGCCAAAATTTGTGATAGATTTGCTAAAATCCTTAACATGTATCAAGCTAGGTATGGAGTTGAAATCAATTTATATGTTCATCCTTTATGAACTTCATTGAATTAATGACCTTGTTGATTTCATTAACCGTGGATGAGTGTGTTGGAACTAATGTTTGTTAAGCTTGTAGAGGATGCTAAGGAGCAATTGCTAAAAATGCTAAAATGAAATAAAAATGTGCAAAATTGTCAAAGGTGAACACTCAAAATTCCTCAATATATTATGTTACAATTATTTCCATTGAAATTGAATCTTGTGGCAATTTACTTTCAAAACATAAATTAATCAAATTAAAAAGACCTTCTTTGTTTGTGGATTGAGATAATAGGCCTATGATCTCCCCTATCTTGGGTGACCAAAATGCCAAACCTATCAAAATCCCCCTAGTTAGATAAGGTCAAAAAATAAATTGTGTTCTTAATGTGTTTGAAGGAAAAAGGTGGTATGGATATTCTCTCACCTATTTTTAGGTGATCAAAATACCAGACCCATCTTAACCTTATTTCAATTTCAATAGTGTATTTAACCTTAGTGGGCCTGCCTTACGAGGTCGTTGGGGGGAATGAACCAATTAGGATACAACCATAAATCCATGGTATTCCAACCCACTATAATCAAAATGCATTC
The DNA here is from genome assembly GCA_018584345.1 of Thuja plicata. Taxonomy (NCBI): domain Eukaryota; kingdom Viridiplantae; phylum Streptophyta; class Pinopsida; order Cupressales; family Cupressaceae; genus Thuja; species Thuja plicata. The sequence goes on along the minus strand of MU226547.1, from coordinate 2,436,969 downwards.
ATCCTTAATGGGGTGAATGATGGAAAATCTTGAGAACAGTCTCCTCTAGTAGTTTTATGGAATTACGCAAAATTGTGTTTTTATGTGGCTAGGAGCCTCTATAATGGAGCATATACTCAAAATTTATGAATGGAGTCATATCTAAAACCATGATAATTAGAAATCCTACCCTTATATCTATACATTGAAGTCACCCCAATAGGTAGCTTGCGTGAAGTGTTTTATTGTGCTAAACTAATTGAAATCATTCGAGAACATTTACTAAATGTTGTAGAAAGCTTAGACCAAACAAGTGATTGAATCTATTTTTTATGTTTTATGGTCTTGAAACTGATGACATATATTTTTCCATTAGTATGCAAAGGAAAACCATCAGTAATGACTACACCGAAAGACAGGTTTTAGCACAACCCGATAGAACAGTCTAAAGTATAAACTGAAGACACAACTTACAAGTGCAAAACGAAAAAGTTAACAGTGGAACTCGACAGGAGTAAATCGACAGAGGAAACCGAAAGCACAGTGCAACACGGTAGAGTAGATTACAGAGTAATTAAAAGAGAAGAAAAGAGAGGAACCTGACAGAGCAAGGGAACCCGACAGACAGTTCACAGAAGGAACACCGAAAGACTTTCAAAGCAAACCGAGCATCAAGCATCGAAAGTCGGTTATATCCCGAGAAAAGTGGATCTGACTTCCACATCAGATAAAATAGTTATACTTTATATTTAGAGTTTAGATTTTTTTTAAACCCATTTATTGAGGGACAAGAAAGATAATTGTAATTGTTTTAATCAGTCTAACTGATTAAAAACATGCAAACTAGGAGATCAAGGTCAAGTTGTAAACCTTTGATCATAGAGTTAAGTTTGTAATACGTGAAACTAAAAAGGTCAAATCTATTGTATAAATAGATGAGTAATCATTCATTCAAGATGGATGTGAGGATGATTGTAGCCAAGGAGCACATCTATGGGTCAAACTGAGATTTTCAAGAAGCAGAACAACAAAAGATGAATTTGGTTACCAAGAACCAAGAATCAAGGCTATCGAGCAACATAGGTATTAATCAATCACATTAGGTGATACATTGTACATGTGATCTTTAAAGGATCTGTAATTAGCAGTTGTAGATTGCATACACTCAGTTCAATGAGTATTTTTGTCTACATTCCATAAGTGTAGCAAATAGAAGAAATCCTTTCAAGAAAGGTGGATTTAACAATCCTATTGTAAATCTCTTAATCGAGTGCACACTAAATAGTGTTTCTAAAGATCTTAACAAAGTAGACCTTAACCAGTCTCCACATAATACTCCTAACAGGGTAGATCATCAGAAGTGATCAAAATTGTAAGCCTTAACTGGCCCCTTCCAATCTGTAGATAGTGAAGTTTTTGTGGGTGCCATCCCCACCGCATTTTTTACCTTCTAACAGGGGTTTTCTACATTACCATATCTTGTGTTATGGGTCATTGCTTTTCTGAATGTTTCTATGAATGTATACATACAATTAAGATTATGAATTGATATCACATACATAAAGCAAGAACAACAGATATGATCGGTAAAACAAAGATTTGATTACATAAGGTTAAAGGTTAATTAACTAAAAGTTTTAGAGGTACTCATTCACCCCTCCCCTCTTAGTACATACTTCCCATTATTTCCAACAATTGGTATTAGAGCTAGATCTCTTATTTGGAAATTTTAAAGACTTAAGAGAAAATATCATACAATGGAGAAGTACAAGCTTGACAAGAATATTGAGAATCAGAAGTTAGAGATATAGATCTTCTTTGAATAATATAAAGAAGCTAGAATCAAGACGAGACAGTTGCTAGATGAAAGAAATATTATGGCATCTCGCTGTAATGAAACAGACTACCAAGAGGAAGAGATACCAGATCTATTTAAGTCTTCACGATCTATAACTAGTAAAGCATCAGACACATCAGAAGAAAGCATCACAAGTCTGAATGAAATCAATCAACATCTGGCTGGACAAGTGAAATCTCTGCAAATCGGTCAAGAGACACAGATTGTAAGAATGATTGATGTCATGAACAATGCTAGACAAGCTGAGCAAGAAAGAACACTAGCTATTGATAACATAAGGAAGATTACTGAAAAGCTACAAGAGAAAGAATCATAAATACAAAGACTTACAGAACATCATCGTGAGATCACAATTCAGATCATTCTTATGAGTCAAGAGGCAAACATAATGAATACATAACTCATTAAAATAATAGAAGCTATCGGTGAGCTAAGAGAAGAAAATGAAAAGTTGCAACATGAAGTGAGAATTTAGCAACAACACAATGACATGATCAAGAGAGCTGAAGAAAGCACGAAAAGGATGGATGATTTTCTGGATGGACAAAGAAGAGTCAACAACAATACCGGACTAGGGTATACCAAAAATGAAGAATCACCAAACCAAGCTGATACAAAGAATGTCTATACAAATCCAAGACCAAAGAAGCTATCATGTAATCACTGTGGACGGCTAGACCACACATCAAATGTATGCAGGAAAAAAATGAAAGGTATTCCTAAATCCACACCTTCATTCATAGGAATTTGTTATAAATGTAACAAGAAAGGACATAAAGCATATGAATGTAAATCTAAGGTGAAACAACCAAAGAAGGAAACCTACACAGACAATAATTTCTTGCTTGCAAAATGCATGGGCACACATCTCTTGAGTGTAGGAAGAAGAAAAAGCAAGCATGGAAGCCTAAAGATCAAGAAAATGCTTATCAACTGAAAAGAGTCAGTAACTCGTATGTTTGGGATTACAACACATGGGAAAATTGTACAGCATGTGGAAGATTTGGTCATATAGCTGCAAACTATATGAGATAATGGACAAGAAATTATAGGAGTTGTACTAACCCTGGAATGGCATGTCTACACTATCATAAATTTGGTCATCTGAGAAAAGACTACAGAGACTGAGTGACAGAAACCAACACCTTTGCCAATGGAAACACCATTGAAGACATCAGGAAGATGAGAAACAAAATGTGGAGGAAATCTACAAGCACTGATGAAGCTGGATCGAGAAATACAATTGGTGACATGTTATCCAATGGATCTAGTGACATCACCATCCTCACCTAAGTAGAACAAGTAAGTATGGAAATGCATTATACCAAGTTATATTTTGCATCAGTTCCATTACACATAGTTAAAATACCAAATCAGCATGATTAAAGATGCACTGTGGTATTACTTGTTACAATTATGTGAAAACAATCCCGTCAATCATTACATACTGAATTGCATCGGTGTACACATAGAACTAATTTGTCAATACTTACCGAGAATCATCGGTTAATGTATAAAGCTAAGTTGCTAAGTACAAACCAAGATCCATCGGTAATCATGAAAATTTGACATGTTATCTTTGCCAAATACCAAAATCCATCAGTTGATGTAATAAGTTGACAGCTGCCCCGAAGCATCGCACTCTCACTGAGAATATTATTTGTGTATCACCCGACGACTCCGTCTTCACACACCGAGAAGTGATTGAGCATTAATAACTCGACTTAGGGAAAAGTCTATAAATAGATGATAGAAGGGTTTCATTATTTACCAAGCGACTAGAGCGAAGAGACAGAGCAAAACTTGAGCATGAAGTGACTTGATTGCGAAGTGCCTACAACTCGACTCCCTGGACTCCAAAAAGATTCCTAACAACTACAGAGGTTGAAGTAAGTAACAAAGATAACTGAGAACTCTACTTTCATTTACAAAAAAAGCCCTAATTTCAAAAATGATGGCAACTACATTAAGAACCTCTAAAATCAAGAATGCTAAGGAGAGTAAGGTTAATCTAATAAATAATAGTACATGTGAGGAACCTAAGTATAAAATTTTTCTAGAGTTTGCCTCACAACCTGAAAAATCTAGAGCATTTTCTAGAATTCTACCTAGGGTTTTGTTGATCGAGGATGTTAGATCCTACATTCACTACAAGATCACAGAAATTGGAGATCTTGAAGTAGAGCATACTTACAAGAAGCTTTGCAATGATGATGGAACCATAAAAGACAAGCACAAGCACATTGAGGTAAAAGGGATCACAAATGCCCTATGGTTCCCAAAGGACTTCAAAACCAAATGGATTTGGTTAGTGCTAAGCCAAGTACATGACCAAAAGATGTGGCTAGATGAGCCTAAATTGATAACCAGGGATGTTATACATGTTGTGGCCAGTTATCCTATAACTGAGAAACCAAAGGCACTTAAACACCCTCCTCGAGTTGACATTGAGAAGAAAATAGGAGATGCATGGGACGGAAGATGATTAAAGGTATCCACCATCACCAATGATGAAATGAAATTTGGAGCATGTGTCTTAGGATACAAGTTCTTTTAGGCTAGCAGAATGAATAGTATTGCATCCGAAGCAGTGGATACATCATGTAAAATTGTCAAAAAGGGACTGTAGTTGGACCTATCTAAACTGCTACTCAGACAATTAGATGAGAACATGAGGACAATCAGGTCTGCAAAGAACAACTCATGTAAGTACGATCTCTATTAATATGTAGATTTTCTACTTCCAAGAAACCTTCCCATCTATTGGTAATGTGAAATGGGACACTACCCGACCAATGACAGTTCAAATAAGTGAATTCATCAAGTCACTTGGAGACAATTTTGAATCAGTAATGGATGAGTATTTCTCTGGATTCAAAGAGAGAATGAAAAAGAGAATGAGGATACCAGAAGAACTAGTAGAGAAATAAAAGACTGACATTTGTTTCTTAGAGGACACTGATACCACCCTAATCAAACCAATTGTACTGAGGACAACTTGGTTAGCTCCACTTGACTATGAAATCAACATAGATCAAGCAAAAAATGCTATTGAGGCATTGTTGAAAGTACCATTGGATAAATCACAACAAAAATTTGGAACCTTTGAAGAAGCCAAGGAAAGAATCAAATCAGGCTTAGTTGTGAAGAAGATTGATAGGAAGAAAGACAAAATGGTAAAGACCTTGAAAAAGATGTTATCGGTCAATGAGGAAGAAACTGAAAAGATAGAGGAAACCGAGGGTCAGTCACCCATCGGTGAAGAAGACAAGGTGAGTGACTCAGATTCAACATAGTCTGATGCACCCCCGCCCCCAAAGAAGGCAAGGAGAATAGCTACTCAGAGGACAAGGAGCCAAATAGTAAAGGCAGACTCATCTCTGTTAAGAAAGGTCAAGTAAGGACCTACAAAAGAAAACCTCAAACCAAAAAGACCACAACACCAAAGAGGAGAAGGAAATTAATCCTAAGCAAGGAAGATATCTAAGATACTCAATAGGATGAATATGTCCAAACAGAAAAGAGTAAGATTCCTAAAACTATTGATGATATATGCAAGTCAATTACAAAAAGAGGTGGCTTAACCGACACCAAAGTTATAAAATGGCTAACACTAGAGCCCAAAGATCAGAACAAGATTGAGGAGGCACTCATAAAAACAATGATCAACTTCAAATATGTACCCATACAATTTGATGACAAAATGCCAAAGGAACTACATGAAAGATTAGCTGCCAGATGGACTTATGCATTAAAGAATGAGAAGGGGATAAGGGAAAGAATCCTAAATTCTCTTATGCCTCCCGAATCCAAAATGGAATAAATCAGGGAGATGATGGAGAAACAAGTACAGGAGTTCTCACCCAAGTTGAGAGCTTACAAGGTTCTAGAGGGCAGGCTTATAGAGCTAAAGAAGGAAAGTAACAAAATTTGGAGTAAAATACTCAATAAACCTATTGAGGAAGCAAGCCCTGAGAGATAATTACCTCTCACAAATGAGCCACACAATAATGACTCTCTAGCTAAACCTAGCTTAGAGCATATCCTTATAAATGACACAGAGGATATCACAATAGTAGAATTGGAAAAACAAGCCAACAAGGATATGGATATTGTTGATGAAACTTGGTCGTATAATACTAACATTGATATTACCAAAGATTTTGCAGATAAGGTAAAGGGAGATGAAGATATTAATATTACATCTAATCATCCCAAGGATCAAGATACATCTATTGATGCTGCACAAGTAAACATACCAGGCTAGATGCCATTATTGATTCAAGCAATCAATATAATCTCACAGAAGGAGAAGACCCCTGAGCCCAATGCAAGCATACCCGAGGATGCAGGGGAAGGATAAAAGAAAGACACAACCAATGACCATAATGTCATTGGAGGGAATAAAAATGTAACAGGTGAAGATCTCACACACTAAGATGGAGGTCAAACATAAAAAGATGCACAAATGAAAAAAATAGATGAAGTGCAGAAGGATACCAGTGAAGGAGACAAAACCAAAGATGTCACTCCTAAGAACACCGAAGGAGATGTCACAGGTAATGTAAAGGTTCATGTGGATACATCCACTCACAACCTAAAGGTAGAGACCGAAACACAACAACAAAAAGGCACTAGTCCACTAATAACTTCATCTAGCACATCAGACAAAGTAGAGAAGCTGGCTATGGTTCTGCACATAGGTGCATATCAAAAGAAAAGGAAGAAAACAAAGAAGAATAAGTTGGAGGTCACACTTGATGAGACCATAGAAATACCAAAGTGTAATCCAAATACTTTAGATTTTGAATCACTCCAAGAATATGGAGAAATTTGTCAAAGGAAAGCTTTGCAAGAAAAGCTTAAAAAGGAGCATCGAGACTCCTTAGTACTGGAGACCACAAGGGATATCTTAAACCAGATAGTTCCCAACATAGATGTTGATCACAATGCACCTATCCTCGATCAACTTGTCATTCTCACCAATGCCATCACAAAACAGAATGTAGATGCAGAAAAGGTGATTGAGGAATGAGCAGAACAGAAGTTCCAATACAAACTAACAGAAAAGACCAGCCAAGAAGTGGCAGAGAAAAAGGTAATGCTTTCAGAACTAGCCAATGAATTGGATCCAATCATTACTAAAGCGATTTCCTTAATACAAAAATTGTGCACTTTGGGTAAATTCACTAAGGACAATAGTGAAAAGATAGCAAAGTTAGATTCAGATCTAAATACCAGTGCTCAAGGTCTAACCAAAGATGAAAATGCAATCAAATTATATTATGAAAAGATAATAGAGATCAAAAGGTTAAGACAAGAAATTTGGGAAGTAGAATCACAATTTAGAGAAGAGGTTACCGAGCTATAGGCTCAACTTTTACTGAACCTCACACTTCTACAACAACACATAAGTTTGGAAAGACAACTACTTGCCACCCCCGAGATGTTTGTAGTAGACAACATATACAACATGCATGTCAGGATTACGCTAGAGCATATGGATCTTGAACATCTAAAGGAGAAATGGGAGAAGATGATAGAGGAAATGAAGACCTCCCACTCTCATATTTTTGATAAATCATAAATATACACCTTTGCCCTTACTATCAAAAAATAGGGAAAATGATATGTACAATAGGGGAGAATGATATGTACAGTACATATAGCACAAAGGGAAAAGACAAGGTGAAAAGGAATAAATAGTATAAAGAAAAGTGTACATACACATATACTATACTATACCGGCATATGCATAGGGGGAGTCATGAAATGACTAAGTAATATACATGGTGTACATATTATAAACATTTTTAGTATTTTGCACATATCAGATTTTGATACTAATGTCAAAGGGAGAGATCGATGACATATATTTTTCTATTAGTATGGAAAGGAAAACCATCAGTAATGACTACACCGAAAGAAAGGTTTTAGCACAACCCAAAAGAACAGTCTAAAGTATAAACTGAAGATACAACTTACAAGTGAAAACCGAAAAAGTTAACAGTGGAACCCGACATGAGTAAACCGACAGAGGAACCCGACAACATAGTGCAAATCGACAAAGTAGATTATAGAGTAAACTGAAAGATCAGAAAAGAGAGAAACTCGACAGAGGAAGGGAACCCAACAGACGATTCACAGAAGGAACACCGAAATACTTACAGAGCAAACCGAGCATCAGACACTGAAAGTCAGTTATATCCCAAGAAAAGTGGATCTGACTTCCACATCAGATAAAATAGTTATGCTTTATATTTAGAGTTTAGATTTGTTTTAAAACCATTTCTTGAGGGACAAGAAAGATAATTGTAATTATTTTAAACAGTCTAACTGATTAAAAACATGCAAACTAGGAGATCAAGGTCAAGTTGTAAACCTTTGATCATAGAGTTAAGTTTGTAATACGTGAAACTAAAAATGTCAAATCTATTGTATAAATAGATGTGTAATCATTCATTCAAGATGGATGTGAGGATGATTGTAGCCAAGGAACACATCTATGGATCAAACTGAGATTTTCAAGAAGCAGAACAACAAAAGATGAATTTGGTTATCAAGAACCAAGAATCAAGGCTACCGAGCGACAAAGGTATTAATCAATCACATTAGGTGATACATTATACATGTAATCTTTAATGGATCTGTAATCAACAATTGTAGATTACATACACTTAGGTCAATGAGTATTTTTTTCTACATTCTAACAAGTGTAGAAAATAGAAGAAATCGTTTCAAGAAAGGTGGATTTAACAATCCTATTGTAAATCTCTTAACCAAGTGCACACTAAATAGTGTTGCTAAAGCTCTTAACAGAGTAGACCTTAACCAATCTCCACATAATACTCCTAACAGGGTGGATCATCAGAAGTGATCAAAATTGTAAGCCTTAACCGATCCCTTCCAATCTACAGATAGTGAAGTTTTTGTGGGTGCCATCCCCACCGCATTTTTTACCTTCTAACAGGGGTTTTCTACATTACCATATCTTGTGTTATGTGTCATTTCTTTCATGAATGTTTCTATGAATGTCTACATACAATTAAGATTATGAATTGATATCACATGTATAAATAAAGAATAACAGATATGATCAGTAAAGAAAAGATTTGATTACATAAGGTTAATTAAATAAAAAATTTAGAGGTACTGATTCACCCCTCCCCTCTCAGTACATACTTCCCATTATTTCCAACATAAACTTTGGAATAATTTATTCATTTCATGAAACCAAACATCAAATGAGTACAAAAATCTCAAAGTTGATCCAAGAACTTGTTTCTGAGTTATACCCATCTTAGTTGTCACAAGTTCCAAAATTTTGTTCATACACATCCTTGCTAAAATAAGGTGATCATTGTTTCATCCAACCAATTTATTGTGATAGTATTTTCAAAACACCATTAATCTTTGGTTTTGAAGGTTTATCATCAAGGATTCCAAATCCTTCACCTAGAACCCAAGAAATCAAAGTTAATTTTGAACCTTCATCATAGAAATATATATTTTTCTATTAGGTTCTATCATCTTAGACATACTTCATATTGAACATCCAAAATTGAAACACATAATCATCACTTGGTAGATAATTTTTATTCAAAATTCAAGACAACATCCAACATCTCTAAGGGGATATTTCTCACATTGATTTCAATCATTTTTTCATGCCAATATGAACAAGATCATAACTATCATACATGCCCATGGCCTCCTTGGTTCAATAAATTCAAGATCTCAAGAGATAAATTCATGAAAAAATATGTTAACCAACTGATGGTAATAATGATGGAGACCGAGTTTAGAGGAATATAAGATAGTAGAATGGTTAGATCAGTTGTTATTTTGTCATTGATGTCAATTAATTGATTCCCAGTTTATATTAAAATGTCATATCATTCAGAGAGGAACTTAATCAAGAAGATAATAAAGATAAGCCAATGATAAGTTACTATTGGTATAATTGTTTTCTATTTAACATTTGATGTTGTTAAGTCGGTAAAGCAAGAAAGGTCAATTTGGTAAAGGGAACAAGCCTAGTTATCAAGCAGAGAGAAGTCTGTTGGCAAAGTGAAGTGTTAGCCGATCGAGCAAAGAAAAGTCAGTCACCAAGCAAGGTTGGTAATTGAGAAAATTCAGATACAGAGTGAAGTCAGTCATTGAGCGCAGGATAGAGTTTGAATTCAAGGATCATAATGCATTCAATGTAAAGGCACAAAGATCAAGAAGATGCTAAGGAAGAAGACAAAGTTTGTTACAGAGATCTACAGTCATGAAAAGTCAAGTTCAAAATCTGAGATGAAGCTTAAGCAGAAAAAGGGAAGTTTTGAGTTCTAAGAATAGTGCAAGTCACGAGGCAAAGGTTAACCGTTTAACTAAGTTGCAAATGAATTGAATCAATTCAAAAAGATGATATGACAACTGAGAGAAAATAAGGGAAAACCTAATCAAGGAGATTAAGAGGAAAAAACACAGGCCTATATATTGTTGGGCTTGTATGTTATGAGAGAGAGCTTGGCAAATTGAAAGGTTGACGTGTGGTCAAACTACCAAGTGAAGTAGAGAAGAGAAAAGAGGTGAAGATCTAGTCCAAAGAAGAGACTGATGAGTTATTGATGCCAATAGTGCCAGAGAGTGCATAAGGGATCTTAACAAGCAAGAGGAAGTTGCAGCTACACAAATCAAATCATTACACTGTTGCTTATTAACTTTTATAACATAAAAATCTCTTAACCGAGTGCACCTAACAAGCCCTTTTGTAAATCCTTGAGAAAGGTAACATTCTAGGATGAATGTTTAAGCCCTCTGACCAGGCCACTCCTAACAGGGTGAAGATATTAACAGATCTAAGGTAAATCCCCTAATAGGGTCACATCTAACAAATGTGCATTGTAATATTTAACCAGATTTTCTCTTAACCAAGCATACTTTAGAAGAGTATTTCTTTTCGTGGGTGACAATTCCCACGAAGGTTTTTCCCAAATCGGGTTTCCTCATTAAATTTGGTGTCATGTGTGTTGTGTTTATAATTGTGGATGTTAGTTGCTTATGGTATATTTTATTGATTGAGATAAGTAGAGTTATCATAGTTTCAGTTGTTACTATTATTTGAGTTACTGATTTGAATTAGAGACCTAAGTTTTAAGTTATAAGATTCAATATTTTTTATTCACCCCCTCCCCTCTCAGTAAACCAATAATTTTTATCAGAGCTAGTGCTTTGAGAGATAATTTTAAAGGGACTTGAGTTAAAGATCTAAAGATGTATAAGAGGGAGGCACCTAAGGTTAACAACAATAAATTTTCTACATGGAAGAACAAAATGAGGCTACACATATCTAGAATTGGAGATTATGCATTAAACCATCTTGACAATGAGTACTCACCTCCACTACTTGGTCCTTTAACACTTGAGAAAATAAGATAAATATAGGAACATACACAAGTTATGATAGAGATATATTCCACTCTCACCGACCTAGAGTTCAATGAAATTCAAGGATGTGATACTGCAAATTAGATGTGGGACAAGTTAGCAATGGTATATGGAGAAGATCAACATGTTCAAAAGGTTAAAGCTGAAAGCTTAAGAGGCAAGTTTGAATCTATGAGAATGAAAGAAGGAGAAACTATTGCACTATACAACACAAGACTAAAGGAAATTATTATTTCTATCAGAGGTGCTAGAGGACACATTGAAGAAGAAGATATTATTACAAGAAAGTTGTTGATAACATTGCTACCTATCTATGTCATCCGAGTAACTGCAATACAAGAGCCTAGATATATTCCTCAAATGATTGTTATCCTGGATGCTATGATCGGTAAGCTAACTACTTTTGAGCTGAATGATTTTGATAATATTTTTCCAGCTACTTTTGAGATTGAATTTGCATTCAAATCGTCTTTGACTATTGGAAAGTCTAGAGAATCTAGTTCTAGTGATGGATATGCAAGTAGTGCTGGTAAAAGATTTCATAGTTGTAAAAGTGAGCTATAGGAACTATATGCCGAAGATGAAAGAAATCAAGTTGAGTTTGAAGCTTTATTAGCTAGGATACTACCAAGAGGTAAAGACAAGTACCAAGGGAAACTACCTTTGAAGTGTTTTAACTGCAATAAGATTGGTCACATTGCTTCTAGTTGTCCTGACAATAATGAGAAGAAAGACAACAGAGATAACAACTAGAGAGAGAAAAGATTCAGAAGATTCAAAGACTATAAGATCAAAGGAAAGAGTCGGTGCTACATTACTAAAGGAGGATCATCTGATGATGACACTGACGATGAAGATGTAGAAGTTGTTTATGTTTCTATTAAAGATGAATCTTATGAAGAAAGGTATGTAGAAGAAAAACCCCTAATCTCACAAGTAAGTAAAAATGATACATGGATTATAGACAATGGTTTCTCACACTATATGACTAGTGATACTGATAATTTTATTACTTTAAAAGAGAATAATGGAGGTAATGTTAGATTTGGAAATGATGCTCCATAAACTATGAAGGGAAAAGGTTCTATAATTCTGCTGAATAATACTAAATGTAATGATGTTTATTGGGTTGAAGGTTTGAACTACAATTTGTTGAGTGTGGCACAATTGAACAATGCAAGACACCTACTAGAATTTCAAAATAGCAAGGTAAAGGTATTTGATCAGAAGGGAAGTCTAATTGCTACTGGAGAACAATCTAAAGATAAACTATTCTACCTTGATACTTCCACAAAGAGTTGTTTGTTTGATAAGACTGAAGATGTATGACTATGGCACAAAAGGCTATGTCAAGTGAATTTTGACAACTTAATCAAAGTGAGTAATAAGAATAGAGTAAGAGGTCTACCGAGTTTAGACAAACTTGAGAACGTCATGTGCAAGGGATGCCAAGTAGGTAAGATGACTAAATCAAGCTTTACAAGCAAATCTTACACTAGACAAGCTATTTTGGAGTTAGTACACACTGAACTATGTGGTCCCATGAGAACACAAAGCTATTATGGAGATAGATACTTCATTTTTTTTATGACTATTCTAGAATGATGTCGGACATGTTTCTAAAAGAAAAATATTATGCTTTCCAAATGTTTAAGTGGTACAAGGCTAGAGTTGAAAAAGAAACTGGAAGACAGCTGAAATGTAAAGATCTAATAGAGGAGGAAATTATAGTTCTGATGAGTTTACACTCTTTTGCAATGAACACAGTATAAAGAGATAAATGCCTGCACCGAGGACACCATAAAAAAATGGGATAACTGAGAGAAGAAACAGATCCTTTGTGGACTGTGCTAGAACACTAATGATTGAGAATGGCATGTCTCAAACCTTTTGGAGAGAAGCAATCAAAATTGCTTCTTATAGACTTAACCGACTACAGCTGAAGAAGGGAACTAACAAGACACCTTATGAGATCCGGCATGGACACAAACTGAATGTAAGTTACTTCAAAGTATTTGGAAGTAGGTATTATATTCTAAAAGATGCTAGAGATGGAAAATTTTAATTCTAAAGGAGATGAAGGAATATTCTTGGGATATTCTACTAAGAGCAAAGCCTACAAATGTTTGAATAAGACTACTAACAAAATTGTAGAAGTGCAAATGTGACGATTGATGAATTTACAAAGAAGAATGATGAAGACATCAATAAGGATCTTGAGGATTATCAAAGATTTATTTATGTACAGACTGAGATTCCTCACACCTTACCAAAATTACAAACTGAGGAAGAAGATGAGTAGAGAGAGCTTCCACCAAATGATGGAAATGAAGAGATACCACTGGCTACCGAGCATGTTTTAGCAAAGTATGTGAAGAGACACTACTCACCAAGTAAAATCATTGTAGACAAGACTGCTAGAGTTCTAACAAGAAGAAATGTAAGATAAAACACATGCTTAATATCTGAATTTGAACTGAGAAAAGTGAAAGATGCATTAGAAAGTGAAGATTGGATGAAATCAATGAAAGAAGAGTTAGATCAAATTCAAAATAATAATACATGGACTTTGTTATCAAGACCAAAAGATAAGAATGTAATCAGTACTAAGTGGATTTTCAGAAATAAGTTGAATGCGGATGGTAATGTAATCATAAATAAAGCAATATTAGCTTGCAAGGGGTATGCACAAGAAGAAGGTATTGACTTTGGTGAAACTTTTGCACTTGTTGCTAGATTAGAAGGAGTTAGAATTTTACTAGCATATGTGGCTTATAAGGGATTCAAAGTTTATCAAATGGATGTTAAGTCTTCATTTCTTAATGGTATTCTAGAAGAGGAAGTGTATATTGAACAAGATGAAGGATTTGCTGAGAATACTAACAGGGACATGGTATGCAAATTGCACAAAGCACTATATGGCTTGAAACAATTACCCCGAGCATGGTATGTAAGATTGCATTCATATCTAATCAAGATAGGATTTTAAAGAACAAGTGACAACAACAATGTGTATCTGAAATGTGATAGTAATAACAAATTTTTAATTGCTGAAATATTTGTTGATAATATTATTTTTGGAGGAAATGGCACATTGTGCAAATCTTTTGCTGAGGAGATAAGAAAGAAGTTTTAAATGTCTATGATTGGAGAAATTAAATTATTTCTTGGACTTCAAATTCAACAAGTTAAGGATATGATCTACATTACACAAGTGAAGTACATCAAGGAGATCCTAAAAACCTTTGGTATGGATGACTCAAGACGGCTTGGAACACCGATGGTCATTGGTTGTAAGTTATCAAAAGAAGATGAGACAAAAGAAGTAAATGAGACACTCTACCGATCAATGATTGGTAAGTTGAAATATGTAGTACATAGAATACCCAATATGGTTCATGCAGTAGGGGTTGTTTCAAGATTTTCTTCCGATCCAAAGGAAACACATATGTTTGTAGTTACAAGAATCTTTATATATCTGAAAGGAACTGAATATTTTGAACTACTATAAAAGAGGGGAGGAGACTTTGAGTTGAAAGTCTACACCAATGTTGATTGGGCTAGAAAAATTGATGATAGAAAGAGTACAAGTGGTAGATATTTTTTCTTAGGAGAAAGACTAGTTAAATGGCTAAGCAAGAAACAAAGTTGTATTTCACAGTCTACTGTTGAGGCTGAGTATGTTGTTGCAGCTATGAATTGTGCAAATATTGTATGGATCAGACAACTACTTGAAGGTATGTAAGAGGAGATTAGCGATCTAGTCACTATCTATTATGACAACACAAGTGCTATAAACATATCAAAAAATCTGGTAATGCATTCAAAGACCAGGCACATATCTATCAAGTATCACTACTTGAGAGAGAAAGTTCAAGACAAACAAGTAATGTTGGAGTATGTGAACTCAAAGGAACAATTAGCTGACATATTTACCAAGCCACTACCAAAGGATGATTTTGAGTATCTAGGAGGTAAATTAGGGGTCCTACCCCTATCCAACATTCATTAGTGCAAGAGGCATGTTGCATCAATTCTAGGATTTATTAGAATATCTATTTTGTGAGTTGATACTAGCGGTCACACTTTAGGTGATGTCTGAAGTTGTGAAGAGGATTTTGTATGCAAAGAGATATCAGTACATACAATGTATGATTCAATGCCTGAAAAATATTTCAGGAGTGTGAATCTTTGGCATTTATGTCAAAGAGGAAGAAGTAAGTAATTGATAAATATACAAGTGGAAAGACTTCATGTAAAAGGGAGAATTTGAAAGGAGCAGATGGACATCACAAAGAGGAAGAATAAGCTAAGATGGGGCACAAGACCGAACAGATGAATTAGAGTATACCATCATCAATTAATAGTGTTTCCATCAATGCCAAAGAGGGAGATTTTTAACTAACTGATGGTAATAATGATGGGGACCGAGTTCAGAGGAATACAAGATAGTAGAATGGTTAGATTAGTTCTTATTTTTTCATTGATGTCAAGTAATTATTAATTGGAACTTAATTGGGCAAATAATAAAGATTAGACAATGATAAGGTACTATTAATTGTTTTATATTTAACATTTGATGTTGTTAAGTCGGTAAAGCAAGAAAGGTCAAGTCAGTAAAGGGAACAAGCCTAGTTACCAAGCAGAGAGAAGTCTGTTGGTAAAACAAAGTATTAGTCAGTTGAGAAAAGAAAAGCCAGTCACCAAGCGAGGTTGGTAACTAAGAAAATTCAGACACTAAGTGACTCTGAGTCACCGAGCGTGGAATGAAGTTTGAATTCAAGGATCAAAATGCATTCAATGCGAAGGCACAAAGATCAAGAAGATGATAAGGATGAAGATGAAGTTTGTTATAGAGATCTATGGTCATGAAAAGTTAAGTTCAAAATCTAAGATGAAGATTAAGCGAAAAAAGAGAAATTGTGAGGTCCAAGAATAGTGCAAGTCACAAGGCAAAGGTTAACCATTTAACCGAGTCGCAAATACATTGAATCAGTTCAAAAATATGATCTGATGGCTAAGAGAAAATAAGGGAAAACCTAATCAAGGAGATTAAGAGGAAAAAATAGAGGCTTGTATGTTTATGAGAGAGATGTTGGCAAATTGAAAGTTTGAAGTGTGGTCAACCTACCAAGTGAAGTAGAGAAGAGAAAAGAGGTGAAGATCCAGTCCAAAGAAGAGACTAGTGATGTATTGATGCCAGTAGTGACAAAGAGCGCATAAGGGATCTAAACCAGCAAGAGGAAGTTGTAGCTACATAGATCAAATCATTACACCGTTGCTTATTAACCTTTGTAACATAAAAATCTCTTAACTGAGTTAACCTAACAAGTCCTCTTGTAAATCCTTGAGAAAGGTAACATTCTAGGGTGAATGTTTAATCCCTCTAACCAGGCCACTCCTAACAAGGTGAAGATCTTAATAGATCTAAGGTAAATCCCCTAAAAGGGTCACATCTAACAAATGTGCATTATAATCTTTAACCGGATTGGCTCTTAAATGAGCATACTTTAGAAGCATATTTTTTTTTGTGGGTGACAATTCCCATGGAGGTTTTTCCCAAATTGGGTTTCCTCATTAAATCTAGTGTCATGTGTGTTGCATTAATAATTATGGATGTTAGTTTCTTATGGTATATGTTATTGATTGAGATAAGTAGAGTTATCATAGTTTCAGTTGTTTTTTGTTATTTGAGTTACCGAGCTGAATCAAAGACCTAAGTTTTAAGTTATAAGATTCAATATTTTCTGATTCACCCCCCCCCCCCCTCTTAGTAAACCAACAAACTCTATAAAATGAGTAAGAGATGAACCAACCTCAAATATTGAGAGATGCCTCCAAGAAACAAATGAAATCATGGCCAATGCACAAATCCAAGGAATACAAAGGCAAATATCCAAAATTGAACAAAAAATGGTTGAAAGTAAAAAGAAAAATCTCAAATGTGACATTACTTCTGCAAACACATGTGAACCTAAATACTCCTTGGATATAAATTTTACACCTTTGCGTCATCTTATGAATCAACTTTAAAAGAGCTTCTTGAAAAAAATCGTATCCCATTGCCTAAAGTGACTACAAGGGGACGTGAATTATTTAGTGACTATTGTGTATATCATAGACACAACAAGCATCAAACCTCAAATTACATGGAGTTGAAATAGAAGATCCAATATCTCCTTGAAAATGGTATCATTGAAATTGAAGAGCCTAATTAATAATCCAAAAAGAATGAATACTTTAATCCCAAACATTATCAAAATTGATAACCTATGTCTAGCAATGGATCACATGCAACCTCTACTTCTTCAAACATTCCTTCATCTGTTGAAGCTCCAAATGCAATTACACCATTTCCATCAAAGAATGAACTTAATGATAATATCTTGAGTTTTGAGCATGTTGATTGTGTTTACCCTCAAGAGCAATCTCCAAAAGAAATCCAAGTTAAACCAAGTATTGATAAAAGAACCTCTCATAATTCAACAATCCTAGATCCTAAGTCATCATGTGCTTTAATCCCTATTACACTCACTCAGCATAACCCCTCATCATGCCAAGACATTGAGTCCTTTCATCAAATCCTCGTGCATATAAAAACTCATATCCCTTCCTTAAAAGTGGCTTCATGTCAAGAGGATAATCAAACAAATAAAGAAACAATTCCTAACATAAATCAAGCTCAAGACACCATCCAATCTCCTCCAACATATGAGAAAGAATCCATATCACTAGAATCCTATGATGACCCCCTCGTAACATTTCACTTTTGCAGGATGATACCATTCCACCTCAAGAGAAACATATACCTCCACCTCCTATACCTAATCCACCTCCCAAGAAAGATCATGATATTCTTTCCATCACTACCAACAATACCCCTTCCACCATTTTCAATGAGCCTATTGAAAATCAAGATCACAACATCCCTTCCAAGTTATCCAATGGTCCTCTTTCATGTCAAGATCAAATTATCCCACCATCTCCTCATCATGAATCTTCATGTCTATCTCAAGAAACCATCATTCCTCCTAATTCCCCTCATGATACTAATTATTTTCACATTCCCATTGTTCCTATCAAAGCTATTAAGAAACCCCTTGATATGAAGACAAATCTTAAAGATCAGTGCTTTACATACATAACTCAAACTCTAGATATTTGTATCCCTTATAAGTCCTGCATTTCCCCATCTAAATACAAACACACACCTTCCTCATCCTCCAAATAAATTTTACTATGTCCTAGCACTAAATCCTTCAAAAATTCCATCTCTCTTGGGTCCTTATATCCCACATTAACCATACCCAACTATTATAGCTCACTACCCACCTACCCTATCAAAAATCAAGGTTAACAAAGGCACACATACTTGAGAAATTTCCAATCACCTATCCATATGAACCCTCCATAGCAATCCTATCCATCCATGAATCCCACCACCTTTAGAAGCAATTTGGATGTCAAACATAAAAATCATAAATCCAACAATCCACATATGTACAAAGATCAACGTGTTTGATCTAATTGACGTGTGAGTGAAAAGAAAAAATAAATATTCAAAAGGTCGCAAAGGTCCACCAAGAAAAAAGAAGAATCAAATAAAATGTGGGTTTTAAAATCCATCATTGAAGAAATGTGTTCTAAAGCATTACAAAGGAAATAAAAATCAAATACTATGTGGATTCCCAAGTCGCTCTTACAAGACTTGCACACAAGAGCAAAATCAAAATTGACATTCAAGCTTCCAAAGGCTTCCACTACACCTTCATACAAACATTTTCCATATTTCAAGTCTATTTTGGGCTCCTATGTCCCAAAAACCATTACCTCATATATTTCATCACCTATTCCATCCTTTTTGGGTCCTTGTGTCCTAAAATCCACATTCTTTCCTCCATCAAAATATCAAGCTTCCCAATCCATTTTTCCTCCATCATTCCCATTTCCTTCGAAGTATGTATCGATGTTGATCTTTTTAACACCTCCACCCACCCCTACACGGGCCTTTCAATATCCCATCCATTATCCAACACCTAGTTTCCATCCTTTCATCCCCCTTATCCAATGCATAGCATAAAACCTTAAACACCATCTACCTTTATCCTCCATATGCTCCCCTTAACATCACCTTACCAACATCTTTGAGCATATCATTGATCACCATGGTCTATGATAACATATCTTTCAAAAGGGTATTATCTGGAGAGAAAGATGTCTGAATTCCTCCATTTCCTATCACACATTCACTATCTTCCAAAAAGTCAGAAAAAGTTTAAAAAAAATCAAAAATAAAAAGAAAAAGTAAAGAGAAATCATTCATCCTATGGTGAAAACCACTTCTTATGGTTCCTTGGGAAAGTACCATGATGAAAACCTAGCAAACATGCATCATGCGTAGTCCACCCACTTTTACTCTACACTTGGGGGCAAGTTCAATCCATGACATCTTATCAATCATATCCCTCAACATCTATTATTTTACATTTATCTTATCTATGCGCATATTCCCCTTTTCACCTTGATCTTGACATGGTTGAGCATCTCCATGAGCCTCATATATCCTATCCATTTATCCTTATCTGCAATCTTCAACTAATATCCATTATCCTATCCATCATCTTATAATTATCTGCTTGTTGCATCCATGCTACTATATCATGATCTTGCTTACCCTAACCATTCCCATAGCCATCCACCATGTCTTCCATCACCCCTTATCATGATTGAGCTTCAGCTTATCCATATATACCCTTTGATCTTGATCAAAACTAAGGATGTACAATAGAAAACATACTCTTAATGGTCTCTTGTCATGTCCACTTATTTGGATCACCAATGCCTTTCAAGATATATTAAAGGCACTCAATAAGATTATCTAGTAGGCACAAAACTAACATAATTTATATGGTGATTAGCATAGGGTTGTGCACAGTTTTGAGATTGGTGATATGGTCTATTTGATACTAAAGCCTTATAGATCATCTTCATTGAAGAAGAGTGGTGTTGAGAATATTAAGCCATGATTTTATGGTCCATTCAAAGTCACTTAGTGCCTTGGGGAGGTGGCCTACGAGCTAGAATTGACAACAAGTAGTAAAGTGCATAGTGTAATTCATGTTTCCAAGCTTAAAATGGATTTAGGCCATAATGTAGTTCCATCAACAGAATCTCCATCCTTGGATGAAGAGGGAAAATTGATATTGGTTTCTGAGGTGATCATTGATACCAATGAGAGGACATTCCAGAGGAGGACAATTAAGGAATATTTGTTTAAGTGGAGGAAACTACCAATTGAAGATGCTATGTGGGAGAGTGATCAGATCTTATCGCATCTAGAGTTGAAATTGCTCGAGGACAATAAATTTTGGGAAGGGAGGACTGTAATGTCCCTTTTCTAGCATTCATAACAAGGTATGTCATTATGCTGGTGGATTCTGAGGATTTCCTCAATATGATGGACTGAATTGTGTTGATGGGCGCTTTTTTGTTTCTATTTATTGGAAAGTGTGCTGGCCATTTTTTTTTCTATTTGAGGATGGTGTTGTTATTGTCATATCTTGGGGTTTTCCCTCTTTTGGTTCTGTCATTTCCTTAAGGCAGTCGTTGTCTTTTTCTTGCTTTTAATATTCTATCTTGCTTTTAGATTGTAAAGGGTTTTGGGGTCCCTTCAAAACCTGGCATTACCTCAATAAAAAACATGGTATGTCATTATCTTATTTCACGTAGGCTAACCAAGACATTAAAGGAACTTGAAAATCATTTGGCCAAGGCGGTTTTAGTGGCAGACCATTGTGAGGGATTTTGAGGCAGTTTTGGGCATATTTACTATTTATAATAAGTCATTCTAGGAATGAATAGACATTTAGCGGCAATGACATGTCAATGGTAATTGTTTACAATCGACAAGAAGTTTTATTTATCATTGATATGATTTATTGTACATTAATAAAGTTATTTTATAAAGTTAAATTTAATTATTTAACTTTCTTAATGCATTGTCTATAGTTTGCATAAAATATTTAAATTAAATAGTCCCCTTTATTTTTTATTTTTTTAAAGCCAAAGTGGGATAACCACCATAATTTATTAATATTAACTGATTCAAAGACTCCCCCGTGGAAGAATCAGGAAGAAACCCCGGGATCTTAGCCGCATACAATATTACAAAATATGACCATTTTACATATATGTTTCATAAGAAACTCCTGAGTCTGAAAAGGATGTATAACCATATATACATTTATATCTATCTTTAATACCACTATCTTATATTCGATACAGCATCAGAATAACTATCTTCACAAAAACTTCAGCATTCTGATGGAAGTCAGAAATCAACAATGTTGTTGATTCTTTTAACATTATATGACAGGAATACTCATATTTAAACAAAATTAACCTCTATTGAATAGTTTCGAAGTCCTAAAAGTAACAGACAAAATGGCTGCAAAAAAGTTATGTCTCGGATGCTCGAACATAGATAACTAAACTGTATTTATTCCTCCATAGGCTCGGCCGCAACAGATCCCCAAGCCTTTTCCCATCCTACTGGTAAATCAACGACATTGTCGACTTCCCAACCGTCAGATGAATGTTGTTGCAAAGGCCGAATGTTAGAAGATAGTCCAGGTGAGAGGGGAGCATTCAAGTCAGGGACTTGTTTTATGTTTCCATCTGAATCTATGTGACCACTCGGGTGTTGAACCAGGGG
>MU226547.1:2390300-2412375 GCA_018584345.1 Thuja plicata | reverse complement strand
TTGTGTGGTTTAGCGTACATCTGCCAAACTAATTTGCCCCCAAATGCTTGATTTCTAAGTTTAAGATTATGTATCCCAGCTCCACCTGATTGCTTCACTTGTGTTAATTTCTCAATAGAAACTAACGGGATTTTCTTTTCTCCATTCATATTTCCAGTCCACAGGAAGTCTCTTAATATTTTCTGTATTTTTTGTAGGACCAATGATGGAGCTTTGAGGACTGACAAATAATAATTGGGGATAGCTGGTAAGACTGATTTAATAAGTAAAATTCTACCTGAGAGTGATAACCATCTTGCTTTCCATGCTACTACTCTAGATTTAATCCTTTCAATAATGGGCAACCAGTAGCTACATTTATTAGCTCCTATAAAGAAAGGAATGCCAAGATAAACCGATGGGAGGTTATCCACTGAGAATCCTAAAAGTCTGGTAATATTGTTAGATATACTTATGTTTGTATTGAATAAGTAGATTTTGGATTTGAGAGGGTTGATTTTTTGATTTGAAGCTGCTGTGTAAAGGTCCAATGTTTCCTTAATCTGTCTGGCCTCTGATATATTTGCACTCCCAAAAAGTAATGTGTCATCTGCAAAGAGCGAATGTGTCACTGATATATCTGTTTGTCCAATCTGAACCCCTAGCCACTTCCCGAGTACGTGCTTATAATACATTGGAAACATAAAAAGTGTTTGGGGACTTAAATTTAAGGAAAATCATGTTAAATGGTATGGGAAATATTAAGGAAAAAGCATTCGCGGTACAATAGGGGTAGTAAAAGCAATTGTGATAAAATAGGGGTGAAAAAGAAAAAAATCCAAAAAAATAAGGAGGAAAAAGTGATTTTGTTTATCCCACATTGACAAGGTGAGTGGATGAGCTCTTAGAAATTTTTATAAAAGAGATTGAAGAGCTCTCTTTTAGCAGACTAGAAAATATATGAAATTTATGAAATTTTCTAGAGGATTTATTTTCTTGGGCTTGCAGGACAGAAACCCTCTTCGCTATCATTCTCTTCATTGTTAATAGATACAACCAAGAGGATTTGGCTGAGATTAAAGGTAAATCCAATTACATTATTAAACTTTTTCATTTCATCTATGAATTTTAGACCATTCAAGGTGATTTCTTGAGCTGTTGGGAGTTGAATTTGAACTGGTTAGTGTTTCATATCATTTTCTATAAGATGATTGTACCTTCAAAGGGTTTATATATAGAGTACGTCGGTTGAAGCAAGTTTGAAACAAACTTTTAGGCATTGTATTAGTTCTGGGAAAGAATTTTGGGACTCCTTTTGTGGTATGCATTCCTTGTCATCTTTGTTTTAACAACAATAAGCATTGAAGGAACAATAATTTTCTGAGAGTGTTGTTTCACATGTTGATGTCTCTCATTGATTTGTCTCTAAAGTTCTAGTTTAGTACTCATACATTGCAATTTTTAAAGGAAACAAAAGTAAATTGAAAATAAATGCTTGTGCATATCAGTTTGATTACTTATGGCTTATACAATCTTTGTAGTTGGCTTGAGAGGGAAAAAGGAGATTGTTCGGAGAGTTGGATAGTAGTTGAGGGAAAAGAGAAACATGTCCCCTAA
Organism: Thuja plicata; assembly: GCA_018584345.1. Lineage (NCBI taxonomy): Eukaryota > Viridiplantae > Streptophyta > Pinopsida > Cupressales > Cupressaceae > Thuja > Thuja plicata. The sequence goes on along the minus strand of MU226547.1, from coordinate 2,410,779 downwards.
TATAGTGCGTGAACTTATTTGAAAGAATTTATAACTAGAAAAGCAGTGGTGAGATCTCATAATTATGGTTGATAAGTGCATTAAGGTGGAGAAAATGTGGATTTTCTCAAAGACTATATTCAAATTTTCCAGTTGAAGAAGTCAACAAAGGTTATCCCTTCTCAGGGATTAAAGTGTTTTTGGATACTTTTGTGGAGTTAAAGAAGGAGAATCGTCCTCATGCACCTAAGTGGAGGAGAAACAATCAATTAAGAAAGTTAAAGTCATTATCAATAGTTTTTATAGCAAACCCTTCTTTTTCTCCAAACAGGCATAAAAGGAGGGTCAAAACTCATTTGAAGGGGTTCTTTGTTATTTTTTAAAAATATGCATTGTAATTGAAGTAAGTTCTTTTCTAGTTTTGGAGCAACATTGTAACTCTAAAGTTTTTTTACAATAAGACTTATATGCAGCTGATAGAAAATACCCTTTTTGACCAATAAAGATCCATTTTTAGCCTTCTCATAAAGTGTATTTTGCGCAGCATTGTGAATTACTGATATTTCTTGTGATAATGTATCTCATCCCTTATTTGTTATCTAATTATATTTTCCTTTATATAGTGGTGCTTTATTTTTTGTAGATCGTCGTTTGTGTTTATCAAGTTTTTATCAATTTTAGCTGTGAAATCTTTCCTTCTGGAAATTTTCACGAATACTAAACTTTTCCATGAAATGCTTATGTAGAAATATGTTTTTTTTAGTTGTGTAAGAATTATTAGTTCTTTGGTCACATTGTGTATGATTAAGAAAGTGCAAGTCTTGAAGATTTGGTGCATCACCCATTAGTTTTAGGTTTCATTTTAGCATCTCTCTTTTCTTTTCCTATCAACTAGTAGCCTAGGTGAAGTACCAAGGAAGCTGACCTTCTCCAGAGGTTTGATCTCATATAAGGTACCCACACCTTGGGATCATTTCCGTGTTTCAATAGATTGTTGAAATTTAAGTTCAACATGGTGCAAATCTAATTGATGTGTTACAACAATATGTAAGACTATTTCTTAAGTCTTTTCAAGTCCCTTTTGACTATGTTACCAATGGATAAGTTTAGGAAACTAATCTAGGATTCTTAGTAGGCAAGCATTTAGCAGATGCCACCAAAAATGTTACCTAATTTTTCTTTGAACTCAATCAGGTAGAGCTAGAACATCATTTGCAACTATAGATGAAAAGTTACATATTTGATTCTAATAAGTGTTTATTATCTCAAAATAAATGTTATCAAATGAGTTTCAGTTCTAATATGCAAATGATTTTACAACAAATAAGTGTTACCAAATTTTCACGTACAGGCTCAATCAGGTAGAGCCATTGTGTTTCAAATCACAAGATGTACATTCTGTTATATTCTACATCATGTACTTTTGATATAAAATGCAATAACTTTGAAATTACTTCATGAAATTAATTATTACATTTAATGAATAAAATAAAACAACATAGAAAGAATATTCAAGAAATATTTTCTGAAAATGTAATATTTAATTCATCAAAGTATTGTTTACATGCTTCACACAAGCCGTGAAACTAGCTAGAAATAATTTATTGCATCTTGAATTCAAACAATGCATGAATATATTTACTAGTGCAGACAAAAGAAAACATGGATGAAGAGGGGCCAGTCATTGCCTGAATGACTGACTTGTGTGGAAGGGGCTTCTGATCTTCCACTTTTTCTAGTAGGCTCCTTTGGTCTTTGCTTCCTAGTTGCCCTGTATCCTGAAAAATGTCAAAAGAAATGTATTAGAACTATGTTCTAAGTAATCACTAATCATTTTTCATGCATATTTACTCACATAACCATGCACAATTAGAAGACAAAATGCATTGTTATTTCTAGTTGTTTGTGCAATGTGTAGAAATAGGTGTTCAAAGAGTACGTGGGGTAAAATGGGCTCCCACGAGGGTTGACATCAGCGTACTACCAACTACAAGAACCCAAAATGAATCATAAAAAGATGCTACAATGGAAACAACAAGGTTCCAGATTAAAACATTAAGACAAAATGATAATGAAATAGAGCTAAACCATGTCTTAAAAATATAAATACATCACATGGAGCAACATACATGACATTCATTTTAAAGGAAAGAATATAAGACAAAATGTTGCAAAGTATCCCTTCAAAAAGACAACATGAGGGAGCTTTGTTCAGAAATAAAAAACAAAAGAAATGATACCATCATTATTATAATAACAAGTACATTAAGGAGTTGCATGTATCGGAGGACAATCTACATACATTAAAATGATTAGTCACAAAGCAAAGTGATACTTTCATTGTTATATCATGCCTTTAATCAGAGGAAAGGCAATAAGTAATTATGATTATAAGAGCCAAATGTTGTTATGAAATGAAAAGATCAGTCATTTATTTCTTAAGGGCAACAGAAATGAATGTAAACTACAGTAAGGATCCAAATAAAAAATTCATGAATGAAATATAAAAACACATGTTGTTGCAGGAAGCAAGTATACTCATGCAACAATCAAAGGCTATAAAAAATCAAAAGGGAATGTCATACCATGCATTCCAATAGTATTGTGGAAAAGAATGTCTATGATAGAACAGTCATAATGCAATAGAGTAATAATTTCTGATATAATTGTTTCAACAATGAAGTAAATACCTTCATCACAACTAGGGTTTCCTCAATATATTCCAATGATAGTGAAATCAACATCCTTAGCGCAATAAGAAGAGAGGTCACCATCATGATCAAAACATACAAAAGTGGGATAGTTCACAATGAGTAAATGTCAAAGAGATAGAGATTGGTAATGCATAGGATAGTTAGCTATAGTGTTAAAAGAGAAATAATAATAAGTATGTAATAGTGATGTTATTTTCATAATTTCTAATTGCAACAAATATCTTCATATATATTGAAAGAGAAGACATGTGTTGTAAAGAATCATAAGACATGCTTCAAATATCTAACAATACAGAGTGATCAATAAAAGTTGAAGTGCAAAAGAGTGGGACAACATTGGGTGGTTTTTTATTATCCCACCAAATCAACCACAGTACTCACATAGAACAATCAAACATACACAAAGATCAAGATACATTATTGGTACAATGTTTTTATTGTTGGAAGGTTGTACTCTTATCAAATTTTCTTCTATGTATATCAAAATATGATTAAAGCAACCATATCAAGGGTAAGTGCTAAATCATGGTATATGTATAGATTTTCAGAATCATATCCACAAGTGATAGTGAGATGCAAACAATCAACAATATGGATTAATGAGCAAATATGAAAGGAAGTTCATTGAGTATGAGTACTGTTAGATCTAAATCCATGATGAAAACTTTAAAGTCAACAGTGCAATGTTAACTGAGGAATGAACATCATGAAGTTAATAGATATGGAAAAGAGGACATTGCTTCTATAGAAAAGTAGAGATAGATAAAATGTAGAAAATTCATATAAAAGTCAACATTTTTTTGTCTTGTTACCATGAATACAAGAAGCACAAGGACATGTAAACATATGCCACTACCATCTTAATGACTGAGCATTTTAGCTATATACATCATCAATGTTTTTATATGGAGCAGATAAATCTGATGCTTTGAAGTATTGTGAGAAGCAAAAACATCAATAAAGAAGACCAATTTGAGTGACGGTGAACACAAAATAGCATCAAAGGATGAAGGTAAATGAACATGTATATAAGGAGCATCCAAGGACAATAATATTTAATGCAACAAAGGTGAAAGGGCACATTGAGCATGATCAAGTGATATGCAAGAAGATAATGACCATATGATTATGCATCAAAATACCAAAGTCGTAGCTAATAAGGAGGTAATCAAATAAAAGAATTTGTGATGTTTCAGTTTGCTATTTTTCCCTTTCACAAAGAAGCAAAGTTAAAAAAATTGTGTTACATAGAGGATATGCCTCAGTATCTTTCCCTATAACACACAATCAGAAGAATATGTAGACTATAGCAGTCACAGAAGGGTTCAATGCAAATACATATCTCAAGGGCTTGAATATGAAGCCAAATGAAGTCACGGCCTATAAAGGAATCAATATGATCCTCATAAAACCATAGAGCATAAAAAAAATAGAACAAAAATGCAAGGAAGTTTGTATAAGAAGCCACAAATCAAACCCAAAAGCTCTTTTTTAGGAGCAAAGTGCAGAATTAATGTAATTTTTTTTCCATCATTTTTGCATATTAGAGGGTAGTTTGAGATCATATTTCTCAATGGTGAAGCACAAATGTATTCAGCCTTAACTGTAGGTGCGCATTGTCTCAGCAAAATATTCAGGAGCAACCCTCAAAACCTCTAGGGAGGCCTTCGAATTCCTCAGAAAACCCTTTACATGGTGACAAAGAGGCTTCATGAAGAGAACAAAGTGAAAATGAAATATGTTTTCATTTTAGGGTTAAAAAATAAAAAAGGCCCAAGTCTTCGGCCTCAAGGGGTTGTTTCCTCTTGTTTTTAAATTATTTTCTCCTCAAGCTAATCCCCACAATTATACTTCATGTTTCTTTTTGTAAGTGATAAACTCTTTACCACTTAGATATTGTTGCCTTCGACTTTTTATGTAAGGATTTGGTTATTAAATGATATTAATAAATGATGAAATTTAATCATTTATTGATATAGTTTAATAAAACAAATTATGGAAAATAGGCTTTTAATAGTAAAAATAGGTATTTAGTTTGTTCTCTATTTTTTATTTTTAATATTATTAAGTGATTTTTAATTGATCACTTTTATAATATTTTTCATAAAATTATAATTTATTAAATAATTTATAATCTAACACCTTTATAAATATATTATTATATTTATAAGAATATTAAGTGATTTTAAATTATTGCTTAATAGATATTATTAATGTTATCGACATTTATGAAAGTGATAAATTATAAATTGCATAATAAATTATTAATTAAAGTGCAAAATAAGATATGTATGTTTACCTTTAAAAGTCAATAAGATATTTTGTTGCAAAAGTTGTGGCAAAAATTTAAAGTAAAAAATGCAGTTGTTAAAGTCTGGAGGGAGTTATTACATTTTAGGGCCTCTTTATGAGTTTTTTTGAGGGACAAGTCTACATTTGATGGAGGTCTTTATGACTAGGTTGATGAGGCATGAATTTTGGGCCACTTTTATGCCTTTTTGAAGTCCTTTGAGGGGCTTAAAACTGGCTTTTTTCCTTTAATCCAACCCAAAATTTATTGCTCCTAAAAATGCAGTTGGATTAAAAAAAGCATAAATATGAATTGAAGTCTCACTTGTAAGGAGTCTTTTCCTTTCATCTTGTTTTTCTACAACTTTTTCTGAGTTTTTGGCAAGAGCAAAGGGTTTTGTAACCCATGTTTCAGAGATACATACAAATTTGTACCACTTTTTGGGCAGTGATATATATATAGTTGGTCCCTTCTCATCCTTATGTCTTTGTTTATCCTTATGTGGATGACTTTCTTGTGATGAAATTTATCCTTGAAATGGTATCACATGTTGGGTCCCATTTTTAGAATTATTTATTGTTCTTGTGGAGGTTGTAAGTTGTGTCTTTTATAAAAAAAATACTTTTCAAATATGTGAGGAAGCTTTCTCCTTTTTAAGAACTATTATTTTAGTATTCTTGCACAATGATGATGTAAAGAACTAGATTCATTGAGTTGTGTATGAGAGCATATATTACTTATAGTATTGTGTGTTAATTTATCTATGTAGGTCTCATATATTATTATCTGGTGCATCACCTCTTAAGAGTTTTATCTTTTTATTTTTATGTTTTCCTTCTACTCCTTTTCCTTTGTAAAAGTCTTAGTTTTAGGGATTTTAAGGTGAAGAGATAGCTTTCTCTAGAGGTCCACTTATTTTCCAGGTTACCCACAACCCAAAAGTGTTCCCATGCATCAATAGTTCTGTCAATTTTCATTCTCAGCATTAGGGTTATACTTGATTGATAACAATTTTTGGCACACCTGGTGGGACCAATTGATTGGATTTCAGTCTTTTTGTACAATATTGGTTATGTTGTTAGTGTGTGCAACAATATTTTTTCAACTTGAAAGAGGTATAAATCACACACTTGGAAAATCTGAGATCTGAAAAGTTTAACGAGTGTATTACAACACATGAGAAGAGTGCAAACAAGGAGAAGCTCTTCGTCTTTTGAATATTTGTATTTATCTCCACCTAGGAGAAGAGGGGGGCAACTAAAAAGGTACAAGACATACTTGTTTATACAAGGAGGACCAAGTCTACGCCTCCTGCCGCAAGAGTTTATTCTGTTGTTCCAGTTTTTGCTACCCCGGGAGGTTGAGCTTTTCATATTCTCATGGCACTACAATGAAACCAACCTTTTGTTCCATCCAACCAAGGCAACTCACTGAAATGATATTACTTTGTGACATCATCTGAAAGAGGGGAAAAATGTAGACACCTAAAAATATCCTAACTTAATTAAATAAATATAATTTAATCTATTTAATCTATTCAATAGCCTCTACTTTTGTTTGTAATCACTTGAAATTGGTCTAGTAAACCAACAACCCCTAATCTCAAATAATTGACCCCAAAGCTAATCAAATAAGATAAAGTCCTAATAAAAGGCATTGAATCTCATAATAGACCTAATTATGTGAGTAATTTGATCTATAGGGTTGCATAATTAAATCAATCATCAATTAATCCCTAATCAAGCATCAAGGCTAGTTAATCATTAAATCCAGTCATTTAATTAAAGGTCCTAGTACTTTTAATTAAATGAATCCATTTGCTAGAATTTCTAATTAAAGGGAATTAAATAAATCAACTAAATTGTCTCATTCCCCAACAAACAAGAAAGCACAAATGGAACCAATTAAAGAAAATCACAAGGACTGGTTCATATGGATCAAGAAAGGGAGAATCTCGACCCTTCACCAAGTAACCACCCAATCTCATGGAATTCCTATAAAACCAAGTTCATCCTAAGCTCAAATAGGGGGGAAGGGAATGAATTTTCATAGCAACGTTATAATTCCAAAATCCATTTAATGTTTAATTGTGCATTTTAGCTTGAATTACATCATAATTTCTTTCTCTTAGATCAATCTTAGCTTCCTTCAATCATGAAGCTTAGCTCTTAGATGCATTCTTAGCTTAGATTTGGCATTTCTAGCTTAACTTGCATAGTTTTTGGCAAGATATTGAATATAGTATGCATTTGTTGCATCATGCTCATTTGAATCTTCCATTTTAAGGCAGTCTAGTCACTAATCTAATATGTTTAATCCAAGAGCATTTTTAATAGATCAAACTCACCTTACTTAGGAAGCAATATGTCAACTTCCTTTGGTTTATTATGCTTTTCAATTGATTTTGATGTTACTAACCATTGATCCAATGACATATTGAAGTGTTGTGTTGCAGATTCTTGTAGGTCCACAATTTACACACATTTTTGGCACCCACCGTGGGGCTAGAAGCAAAATTTGGCTTCATTTCTTGCTCAATCCCCAGAATTTCCAAGTCACTCCCTCAGACAAATCGTACAGATTGATAAAGTGTGTTGTATGAAATAAATTTAGGTGAAATTTTTTCATTAAGCATTGTTTCGTATCATACGATAATTTGGCGTAGAGGAGATTATCATTTTGGCATGTGAGAATAGTCGTAAGACAATATGGTTCTTTGCATTGTATTGTTTGGTTCGGTAAAGTGTATTGTACAATATACTAGCTTGTGAGAGAGTGTAGTTTCATTTGGTAAATAGTGTCGTGCGATTATATGGTGAAGTAAGGTGTCTTTTTTGTCGTATTAGAAATAGAGAGCTTTTTGCAAGGTTTAATTGACATGATGTTTCAGTTACTAATGTTAATCTTGGATGTTTGATAGTTTTGTTGAGTGATTTCACAACCTAACTAGTAATTGTAGGTCATTTTTCCAAGAATCCACTTGTTGAAGTCCTCAAAAGTACTACCAAACCTTGTCAAAACTACTAACAAATTTGTGGTTGCATGATGTATTATTGAAGACCAATTTACTACAACTACTAACAATTTGATTGTAGGTTGCCTTTGAATATCAACCAAACAAATTCTTGTGTATTCATTTGATTATTTCTAGGCACATAACTAATTAGTGGTGTTTTTTTTTTTGTGATTTGTCAAGTATTAGGGGATTATGCTCTTTCCATTCTTGGAAAATCAGAAACCTAGAAGTGTTTGATTCTTCATTTGCAAATTATCCATGGGTAATGAAGGCGTGTTTGACATGTTTGGGAGAAAAAAATTGGAGTAGGAGAATATGCTCTTTTCCCTTTTGGAAAATTCTAAATCTCGACCTCACCTTTGCTATCCACTTCTCATTTTCATGCATTACCCTTAGAGAACTTGTCATTGATGAGAAAATATCACGGGAACAACTCAAGTGAGAACAAGGAAAATCCAACCTCTTCCATCCAACTATAATAAAATCCTCCCTTTGAGATTAAAGTCTCAGGAGACAAATATATTTCATGCCTGGTTTTCGTAGGACTATAGGTCTTGATTATGCTTGCATGACCACAATATCTTGTATAATTCATGGACTATCTTTGAAACGGATGCCCTAACTAAAACCCATAGTGTAGCAAGCCACCCAAATCACCCTTGAAAGCATGACTACCCTTATGCAAGGAGGATACCTCCCCAAGATCACTCACCATATCATGCCTCCATTGAGTGTTTGGAGTTGGCTAATATGACATTGTTCGACCCATAGTGTGGTATTCAATGGCCATATTCTAATGAGCTGTTTGGGTGGTGCCTAAGTGCAGGAAAGGATTTTCATGCTATGTTGATTCCTATAGGGATAATGTGTTTTTGGTCTACCTTACTTAGTGTTATTGATGTGTTTGTTAAATACCCAAAATGTTGTCAAAATTCATACTAACATAATCAAAAGTTGTCAAACTTTTCCTAAAAACAAGTGGAAAACTGTTTAGTTCACCATTAAATCATACCAGCCAATGAAGTTAATCGTGTGACCTAGGGTTTTAGACTTTTATTTCACCATATTATTGCACCAAAAGCTGAGAATTATCATACCAACAACAAATAATTATCATACAATTCAGGTTTTTAGACTCCTTTTCATCATATCACCATTTCATTTGAGGACTTTTGTCATATGAGCCAAGGTTTTTACCTTATTCTCATACCACTTACTGAGTATTGTCATACAAAAGTTGTCTTATGTCATATGAGCCTGTGTCATTTGAACTCTAGAATATTATTTTGACCTATGAAATCATCATTTGACCTTCAATTCAGTCATTTGGTTGAATCTTCAGTCTATCCTAATAATTATACGTGAGTCCTAACCTGGTTATTTCATCCTATTATACAAATCAATCATGTATCATTTCTATCTTGACTTTTGGTCTATTGGTTCTTCATCCTGATTTATGGATTGCTCAACTTCATCTTCATCCCAATCCTCTATCCAATAACATCAAGACATCTTATGATGGCTAAAAATAAATGGGCTAGACACTATGATCATAACAACAAAGAAGAAGAGGAACTTATTGCAGCCCTATCAAAGAAGATCCAATCTTTGCAATCTAAAATTCAAGACTTTAAAGAAGAAAAGGATACATCATCCAACATATCTTCACTAAGATCAATCTTTCCTTTTATCTCTAATCATTATTAACACATATCTTCATCTTCTTCAAGTAAAGAGAGACCTACTTATGGACATCCTATCTTTGATCAAGAGGCTATTCCACAACATCATGCCAATCCTATTTTTGATCCACAGTCTCATGATCTTTAATCCAAAATTTATTTTGAGAGCACAAGTGAATTTAAATGTCCATTGGATAAAGAGTTCACTCTTTTACGACAATCTTATAAATTAGCTTTGAAAGAACTTCTTGAGCATAATCTCATCACATTGCCTCAAGTCAAATCACATGTATTGACATTTTTGAGTACCTATTGTGCATATCATCGACATAGTGAACATAAATATTTAGATTGCATGGAGTTGAAACATACACTACAAGATCTTATTGATGATGGCATAATCAAAGTGGAAAATCCTAATGATTCATCTAATCTAAAGCGTGATCAAAATTAGGAATTCATGTCTAGCAATGGGTCACATATCACATCTACTTCTTCCACCATTCCTTCATCTCATAAAATATCCCAACTAGTCACACCACCTCCATCAAATATTGATCCTAACGATGATACTTTCCAGGTTGACTATGTCTACCCTCAAGAACTACCTCTAAAAGAAATCCAAGTTGATCTACATCTTGCTGCAATTTTCTTCCCTGCTTCAAAAATCATAGATCCTAAGCTTCCATGTGCGTCAATGCCTATCATGCCTATTACAAATGATCATCCATCAAACCTTCAATAATCCCTCACATGGGTTAAAGCTCCTACCTCATCCTTAGAAGTGGCTCCATGTCAAAAGGATAATCCAAAGTACGAATAAATAAGTCTTACTAATGATCAAGATCAAGATCATATCCAATCCCTTCCAACATTTGACGAAGCTCCCATAACCCTAGAATCCTAAGATGATTTTTTCATATCCTTTTATTTCTTCCAATAAGATATCCCTCCACCTCAAGAGCTACATATCCCTCCATCTCCTAAGAAAGATCAAGATATTCCCACTACTTCCAATGAGCTTATTGAAAATAAAGAGAAAAGTAAACTTCTTGCATTATCCAAAGATCCTTGTTAAGATTAGAGTATCCCATCATCTCCTTATCATACTCCTCTATATCCATCTGAAGAAACCATCATTCCTCCAAATCCCTTGTAGGACAATAAATGCCCTCAAACTTCAGTGATTCCTCTCAAATTTGCTCCTATCAAAGCTACTCATGAGTCTATTGGTATAAAGATGACTCCTAACGATGAGAGCCTTGGTCATGTAGCTCACTCTAAATATTTTGATATTCATTTCCCACCTTAGATCCCTCTATTTAAACACAAACATCTACCTTCACCATCATCCAAATCCATCCTTGGTCCCTATATACCAAAGATGAATCCTTCATATGTTCCATCCATATTGGTCCCGTATGTCCCTCCATCTATCGTACCTCAAGATCAAGAAAGATACATGCATTCTTGAGAAATTTTCATCCACCCATCCATCTAAACCCACCATATAAGCCTCATTCATCCACACTTCCCAAGGCTTTTGCGAGTAAATTGTATGTGCAAAATAAAAATAAAAAATCCAAGAATCCACTTACATATGAATATCACCATGTCCTATCTAATCAACATGTGAGTACAAATCAAAAGGAGATAATAAAGAGGCCACAAAGGTCCAACAAGAAAATAAGAAAATCAAAGATAATGTGAGTTCCTAAATCCCTCATTGAAGGATTGCATGCTAAAGCATCCAAAAGAAAAGAAAAATCAAAAGCTATGTGGATTCTTGAGTCACTCTTAAAAGACTTGAATACAAAAGAAAAATCAAAGTTGGCATCCAAGCTTCCAAAGGCTTCCGCTCAATCTACTTACTATTTTGGGTCCTCATGTCCCAAAGTCCATTACCTTGAATACCTCACAATATTCTCCATCTATATTGGGTCCTTGTGTCCCAAAATCCATATCACTTCCTACATTGAAGCCTCTATTCCACCTACTTTTCCTCTATCATTTCACCTCCCTTCAAGGTGTTTGTCTATGTTGATCTTGTCACTCCATCCATCTACCTCTATGCAAACCTTTCAATACCCTATCTGGCCACTATACAACACCTACACATGCTTCTTATCCTCCTCCTTACTATCCTTCCATCCTCCTTATCCAATCCATCGCATAAATCCTTAGTCACCATCTACCTTATCCTCCATCGCATTCCACTATCATCATCCTATCAACATCTTTGAACAGAATTTCAGTGGCATTGGCCCATCATAGCATATCCTTCAAAGGAGCACTATCCAAAGAGAAAGAAGCTTAATCTCCATAAAATTAAAAAATTAAAAAAGAGAAAAAATAGAAAAAGTGCCTTGGTGAAAACCTGGTAAACAGGCACCTTGGTAGCAAAAGTAAAGAGAAATAAATCTGTCCTATGTTGAAAACCACTTCTTGTAGCGCCTTGGGAAAGTACCATGATGAAAACTATGAAAATAGGCGTCATGCATAATTTCTTCCTCTTGCACTTTCTCGTAGAGGCAAGTTCCATCCACGCTACCTCATCCATCATGCAACTATCCTATTTGCATTCATACTCCCTCTTACACCTTTGATCTTGACAAGGTCAAACATATTCATGAGTATCTGGTATCATGATCTTGCTTATCCCATGTCAATACTCACTATTCATAAACATCCTTGCAAAAATCCCAAAACATGCACTTATACCTCCATCATCCCTTATCCTAATCATGCTATCCTATCAATATCCTCTCCAAATTAACCCCTTGGTATTGATCAAAAGGAAGAACAAAAAAAATGCAAAATAAGTTCTTAAGAACTCTCTTGACATGTTCACTCTTTTGGACCACATGATTTTCATGACATAAGCTCATTAGCCTATATTCTTTTGCCCTAGCTTGGGTAATCTTGAGGGGTTTGTTCTTAAAGGTCGCATTCCATCGCTTCATCCATCATTGCTTATCCACTTCCAATCCAATAGTCTTCTTATCCATTTATAATTACCTACACCTTGCTATAAATTAGGGGAAAATAAATGTGATCTTTCTTGAGAATTAGTGATCAGTTTTTAAAATCTTAAAAATCCAAAAAAAATCATAACATCTTTAAAAATCCAAACAAATCAAAAAATTGAAAAATCAAAAAATTATTATTTGCATTTATCCTCATCACTTGTACATATCTTGTATATCCTTTGTATCCTTGCACGTCTTAGTTGGTTTTGTATCCCATCACCATAGCTTGGATCTAGTCCACATCTCATCCTTAGGATAATCATAGCTAGTTGGGGGCAAGTTCCTAGTCATCATGGGGAGCCAGTTCTTATTTGTCAATTCAACCATCTTCATGCATGGAGTCAGCCACATTACCTATCAAATATCATGTGTTCTACTACTAAAAAATGGTGTTTCCTCAACACCACCCAACACACAACAATGTTTTTCAATACATGAGCTTAAACAACTATGTTTCTCAACACTCATCAAACAAACAATTATCAGAAAATAGAACCAATCAAACACAATAAATCAATGGTGTTACTCAACACTATCTATCACAACTTATTTTTTTGTCTATCATGTCTTCTGAGTGACCCAAAGATGTCTCTAGACTAGAGGAACAAGGAAGGGGACATGAATTTTATTTGACTGTTGTCTGTTATTATTAATTTTTCTTATCATGTCTTCCGAGTGACTCTATGATGTCTTCGCACTAGAGAAACAAGGATAGGGGGCATGATATTTTTCTTTAATTTCTGCCTATGGGATTCTTCCTTGTTTTTTTTATTGAGTGCTTTCTTAGTATTGTGCATATTGGAAAAATATTCCCAAGGATATGAACAATAGAGGGTCATTATGGGCACATCAAAATGCTATTCCAAGGATATGAATGTACGGGTCATTGCGGACAACATCATCATTGTACAAGAACATAAAGAGCTCTTGTTTGTTTTCTTTCTTACAACTAACACCTAACTATTAACAACTCTATGATGAAAAATAAGCATAAAAAAGAAAAGATCGAAGGAAGGACACTCATGGAGATTGCATCTCATTCTAGGGACATTCATTTCATTCTTGCATTCATCTGACTTGATCAACATCACCTCAAAGAGGTAAATCTATCTTCAACATGGTTGAGTACCACATCTAAGATCCTTGAATCTTCAACATGATTGACCATTATTTGTGCAACATCATTATCGACAGCTCAATCGAAATGGATTCTAAATCAATCTTCTTCATCATCAACATCAATCCAATCTTCTAAATCAATCCAACATTTTCTCAAATCATCATCCTCATTCAGTTTTCTTCTATCACATTTTGATCTCGCTCCTGAGGGGGCATCATAATTAACATATCATTACATCTTGATCATCAAACAACTTTGCTATCAAATCTGATGTATCAATTTTTTTTCTTCAAATCAATCATCGAATCAAATGTAGCAACGATCATTGATCAAACCATAGATCTTGTCTAATCAAATCAAATCACATCACTAGGGGCATACCAACTTCATCAAGATCCATATCAAGTTGATTGTCTCAGATCAATTAGTTTCATCAGCATTATATCAAAATGGTTACACTAGCTTTTATCGATGATCTCTTATTTAAAATCACATACAATGTAGATTCATATCGACACAAGACATCAGATATTCTTTGAATCAACGTGTTGCTTGCACATAGATTCAAAGAGGGGAAAGTGTAATCACCTAAAATTGGTCTAGTCAAAACGATTACCCTAAATTCTCATCAAATAATCAAGCATCAAAGATCAAGCATAAATTATTACTCCTAGCTATTTAATTAAATCTAAATCTAAAATCCCATGGCTAGTGATATGATTTAATTAAATGTGCCATTATCCCCTCAACTCACGAGAGGACAAAAGGCTTAATTCCAACTAATCAAAGAAAAGTGCAAGGATCACTCAACTTGCGATCTCAAACATCCTTCAAGGATGCATCTCAGCCCTCTAATTCAATTGGAAATCAATAAAAGTAACCTCATCAAAGCTATTATGAAGCTAGCTCCTCATTTTCATATACATAATGCTAGTTTCATCAATCTAGATCATTTGCATACCAAAATGCTGTCAAATCAAGTTTTCATATCTAGATCATTCATCTAGTTCTTGCATCAATTCTTCTAGCTTGCATCATTTAGTATCAATTCCTCATCTTATCTCATCAATTCTATCTCATTTTGCATTCATATAGATGCATAATAATTTGAATCTTCCATCTCATAAGTGTCTAGTCACCGATCGAATGATTAATTCTGAGAGCACTAACAATTATATCAAACTCTTTATATCTTGATCATTCATTTAATTATTGCATCAATTCTTCTAGCTTACATAATTTAGTATCAATTCCTCATCTTAGCTCATCAATTCTATCCCATTTTTCATTCATGTAGATGCATAATAATTTGAATCTTCCATCTTATAAGTGTCTAGTCATTGATCTAATGCTTAATTATGAGAGCACTAACAATAGATCAAACTCTTTATATCTAGATCATTCATCTAATTCTTGCATCAATTCTTCTAGGTTACATCATTTAGTATCAATTCATCATCTTAGCTCATCAATTCTATCTCATTTTTCATTCATGTAGATGCATAATAATTTGAATCTTCCATCTCATAAGTGTCTAGTCACTGATTTAATGCTTAATTATGAGAGCACTAACAAATAGATTAAACTCGTTATGATTAGGAAGCAATAGATTGATTTATAATGGGTTTTCTTTGCTATTTTGATGAATTTCATGCTACTAACCTATTAATGCAATGATCTATTGAAGTGTCATGTTGGAGATTCTCACAGGTCCACAATACACACACACACACACACACACACAATTAATTAAATAAATATGTTTATTTTATTTAATTAAATTATTATCCCTTCTTTCTTATAGTTAAATAAATAAGTATTATTTATTTAATTATCCTAATACTGCCTATTTTAACTATTAATTAAATAAATATTTCTATTTATTTAATTAATTTATTATCCTCTTCTATTTGATCCTATCCATCCAAGTTGTTCACATGGATCTAATCTAAATCTATAGTCATGTGACAAGTGTCCCTCTTTTTTCCCTTCCCACATGTCTAGATTCATTGGACCCAAATGCCTGCCAAAACACAAGCACCTCTTAATCTCACTCCTTTATTCATGTAACCCCTTAACTATTCAATTTCGTCCCACCTCTTAGTTATGGTCATTCATCTTTTAACCTCTTAATCTAATCCCTTGCTACTCTTGGAGATTTCTATAACAAGGTTTTTCCTATCATTTTTTCCAATCTAATATACCAGTCTAGTAGACATCTAATATGCTTGTAGAGTAGTTTCTTAAAGCTTCATACGACCCACTTAGATTCATTGCTTCATTGCTATCATACTTCTATCATGCTTACATCATCAATCAACCACACTTCATTCTTTTATGTCATCTTGTGCTAGTGCTTAACGCTGAGAGAAAATACAATTATCCACAAGGTCTTAAAGGATTACAAACAATGGAGTCACGCTTATCATACATGTGAAGGTATACATTGTTTATTTTACTTACATGCACTTGATTTAGAGCTATATTAGTGTTATCAATTTTCCTGTAGATTCTAGGATTGTGGTTGGGCTTTTGATAAGTTTACTATAGGATTGCATTTCAGTATATACAATACCAACTAGTTCTATTTTCATATTATCATATGCCTTGATGCTAAATGTGTGAGATCAAAAGTATTCTACTAGATAACCCAAGTTTTATATACTACTCTAAGTGTACAAATGTTTAGGCTTGACCCACTATTTATTAGTGCATTTTTTAATCTTATATTTGGAAATGAAAGTATCTATATGGATGGTGTGATTATGTGATGGAACAAGGGGATGAAAATCATTTAGATTTAATACAGGGCAATAATCTATGGAAAGATCACCAACAAGACCTTGGAGATGTGAATAATCAACATTGTTAGGGACTTGAGATTCTTGCAAAATACAATTTAAGATATCCTTATGAGTGTGGGATGATCATAAGAGATTAAAAATAGAAATGTGGGTAGGATTTCACTGATGGTGATTAAGAAGCATAAATGATTTTATTTTTTAAACTAGATGGAGTAGGTCCTTGGAATGTGACTTTTTCCACATCATATTGTGAGAACATGATAAGGTATTTTTTTTATCTTAATGGTATGGACATGGTCATCATACAAATAAATATGTCCAACAATAAAATCATATGTGTAAGTAAATTTTTATGGTTGACAATATTAGTGCGAGAATCATATCCTTGAGTGAATTATTAATTGTTCCTAAGGAATGGGTCTTGATATAGCAAAATCTTAATTAGGTGAGGTGTTTCATGATCCTTAAATTTTGATTTCACCTTTATCTATATATGTTGTTGGAAATAGTGTTTCATTTACATGCATTATCTTGTGACATGACCTTTGATACTAATATAATGTAATATTCATCATCCTTATTATAGAAGGGCTTTGGTTGACTATCATCAAGGGGTTTTTAAGGGGAAATCCCACCATGTTATTCTTGGTGGGTTGACAAAATGTTACCTTAATAGGTTCCCCTAAGGGTGTAAATTGTCTTTTTTTGTGGTTGTTTATGGGGCACAGATGTGATGAACTATAATTGATTGAATGTTTGAAGATGTTAAGTTGATGATCATGCAAGGCATTAAATCAGTTAATGTATTGTATTATCATTGATGTCAGCTTAATATAATATGTATGGTCATGGACATATTGCTAAAGACTTCAAAGAACCGATGAATCAAAGGCTATGCTTTCAGTAATGCATATAAGTCAAGTATTCACAAAGTGATTGTATACACCGATGAAGTGCACACCAATGATCAGAGTAAAAGAGAAAAGTCATAGTGTTACCCGATGAGAAAATGCACAACATTACTAATGAGTAAAGTCATAGTATTGCCCGATGAGCAAAGCACAGAGTAACCCGATGAGAAAATGCACAACATTACTAATGAGTAAAGTCATAGTATTGCCCGATGAGCAAAGCACAGAGTAACCCGATGGACAAAATCATAGTGTTGCCTGATGGACGGAGATCCCGAAGACAACTGAAGTCACACCGACGGAACAGTCAGTTATCACCAATGACTAACTAAAGTGTTGACCGAAAGAACAGAGAGTTCAAAAACAACAAAATGCTTAGCTGTCAAGAGCTAAAAATAGACTTAACTGATACTTATCATTGTTTTAATTGACAAGATAAAGCCGGAGATAAGTAATAGATTTAAAGTTGCTTTCTCTAGTTGGCAAGAAGATCTCTACGAGATAAAACTAGAGTTTTGCTTTAAATCTAATTGGTGAGAATTGTGGATCATGCCAAGAATCAAGAAAGCCAAGAAATGGTAAATCATGTCTATAAAGAGACAAACCCAATTCATTATGAATTGTGGGGTGAAAAAGAGAAAAGAGGAAAGATGCTAAAGAGATTCTGAAGGAGAAGAAAGTCTTCATTCAGACCTGATCAACAAGCTGAGGAAAGAGCTAGATTATGCAGACACCGACGAACAGTGAAACAACATCATAGTGTGGAGAAAAGGTATTGAATTGATTATATTGATCAGAGAGGTAATGCACTTACAATAGATCTGAAAATCTGCAATTCAAGTTGTATGTGTGAACATATCACTTTAGTGTTTCAATTTAACCATTGAAGCATCAAGTCTCTTAACCGAGTAGGACTTAAAAGTCTTTTACAATTGAGATACATCCCAAGGAGTATCAAAAAGTTTGATCATAGAAAGTAGCATTGGATATGCCCAATACCTATTGACATGCCAAGTGAGTGTTTGATCAAGGATGGTAGCATTAGATGCCAAATACTAAGTGACAAACTATCTTTTAAATCCTCTAACAAGGTCACACCTAACAGTGTGTTTGTAACCTTTAACATGGTTGGCTCTTAACCGATCTCACTTCAGAAGTGTGAAATTTTGGGGTACCGGTCCCAGTGGTTTTTCCCTTAACAGGGTTTCCACGTTAAAAATTCATGTGTCATGTGTTTATGTATTCATCATTTCACATATGCAATTCTGGATTGATCGGTATACACTGTTATTTACTGTGTTTCGGTAAATAGAAAGACTACTTATCGGTAAACATACAGAAGAAGGACTTAAAAAGTAATCCGACAAGTAGTAATTTGATATAAGTATTTCAAGGCATTCATCTTGTAGGACCAAGTATAACTAGAGGCTTAAAAGTGGTAATAAGTTTTAAGGGTTGATTTAAGGATTAATTTTTGAGGCCACTGATTCACCCTGCCCTCTTAGTTATTACTAAAAATTGGTATCAGAGCATGTGTGAATAGAAGGAAGGTTTCAAGACCTAAGATCAAGATCACAAGATGAACAGACAAGATGTGCCCAAGTTGAACAAAGATAATTTTTCTTCATGGCAAAGCAGAATAAGACTCCACTTATCAGGGATTGGAAATGATGTTACTCGATACTTAGATACTGAATATGCGTTGCCCACAGGAGCACCCACAGTTGAATAAATGAGAGAGAAGCATGAGCACAATTGCATGATGATAGAGCTTGCTTCCTCATTCTCCGATGCTAAATTTGAAGATGTCAAAACTTGCAAAATTGCAAAGCAGATGTGGGACAAATTAATGCTTGTACATGGTGGTGATAAGAATGTTTTGAGAGCCAAGGCATAAAGCTTTAGAGGAAAGTTTGATGATCTCAAAATGAAAGAAGGTGAAAAGATCACACAGTACATCACAAGAATCAAAGAGGTAGTCAATGCTATCTGAGGAGTTGGAGGTGTACTAGAAGAAGATACAGTGGTAAGTAAAATTCTAAGAACCTTGCTGCCTATTTATGCTATTAGAGTATCTGCCATACAAGAAATGAGAGCAGTAACAAATATAAATGTTACTCTAGACAATTTAATTGGAAGACTGATTTCATTTGAGATGAGCAAATTTGATAATAGTGTCTTACCAAACATAGAGTTTGCATTCAAATCTTCTTTGAGAATAAGTAAATCAAGTCATAAAAACACTATGAGAAAAGATAGTGAAAGTGAAAGTGAAGAAGAAGATCTTGATGAAATTGAAGCACTTATGGAAAGAAGAATGCAGAGAGGCAAAGGTAAATACAAAGGTAAATTACCACTTGTTTGTTTTAATTTTAAAGAGATTGGACACTTTGCTGCAAGATGTCCTAACAGAAGAAAAGATGACAGAAGTAATGACAGGTCATTTGAAAATAAGTTTGACATAGGTGATTACAGAAGCAACTGACAATCAGAAAGAAGAGATACCCAAGAGTACAAGGACAAAGGAAAGAAGGCCACTTACCTAGCTAAATGCAAAGATGATGATACTTACACCAAATCTGATGAAGACATCGAGATGGTATTTGTGGCAGTAAAAGATGATTTAGATGATGATGAAGAAAGGTATGTAGAAACTGCACTCATATCTAAAGTTAGTAAAAATGATGTCTAGATCATAGATAGTGGTTGCACTCACCATATGACCGGTGACAAGCAAAAGTTTGAGACTTTTGAATACTACAATGGTGGTTCAGTAAGAATGGGTAATGCCACACCTTGTCCAGTTAAAGGTAGAGGAACTATAATGTTGAATAACCTAATAAAATGTGAAAATGCTTATTGGGTGAAAGGATTGAATTATAATCTATTGAGTGTTTCTTAGTTGAATAATTCAGGTCACAGAGTAGCATTTGA
>MU226547.1:2349876-2388148 GCA_018584345.1 Thuja plicata | reverse complement strand
CAAAGAGTTTGAGATGTCTATGTTTGCAGAGATCAAGTTCTTTCTTGGTCTACAGATCATGCAACAAGATGAAGGTATTTTCATTACACAATCCAAATACATCAAGGAAGTGCTGAAAATATTCAAGGTGGAAGAATCCAAACCAGTCGGAACACCAATGGCAACTGGATGTAAGCTGACAAAGGAGGACAAGTCATCAGAGGTAAATCAGACTTTATATAGATCAATGATTGGAAAACTCATGTATGTTGTACATACTAGATCACATATTGCACATGCAATAGGAATAGTTGCAAGATTTTCTGCTAATCCCAGGGAATCACATATGACTGCTGTGAAAATAATCCTAAGATATCTGAAGAATATCGAGGAATATGGCTTATGCTATAGAAGAGAAGGCAAATTTGAACTTAAGGTCTTTACCGACGCTGATTGGGCTAGAAATATTGATGACCGGAAGAGCACAACTGGATGACCATTCTTTATGGGTGATAGACTTGTCACATGGATCAACAAGAAGCAAGGATGCATCTCTCAGTCTATTGCAAAAGTAGAGTATGTTGTTGCTGCTACAAACTGCTCAAATATTGCATGGATCAAACAGTTACTGGAAGGTATGCATATGAAAATTATTGAACCAATAATTATCTATTATGATAATAGAAGTGCAATAAACATTTCCAAAAATCCAGTCATGCATGCTAAAACAAAGCATATTGCCATCAAGTATCATTATTTGAGAGAACAAGTTCAGGCAAAGGAGGTGATACTTGAGTATGTGCAATCAAAAGAACAATTAGTCAATATCTTCACCAAGCCACTGCCCAAGGATGCACTTGAGTACTTGAGAAAGAGACTAGGGGTTCGACCCTTATCTACTGGTCAGTAAAATGACTATAAGGTTGCATCAACCTACATATTATCATAATATCATTCATGCTGATGCATGCAAAGAAATGGACTTCAAAGATAAATCTATACACAACAAGGTATTTGTCTACTCCGAGCACCAGAGTTATTGTATTGCCGATGGATTGAGAAATTCAAGGAGTATATTATGGATAGAGAGGATCCGTTTGGCATTACTGTCAAAAATATTTGTTTGGCATTGCTGTCAAAGGGAGAGATTATATCCATTATCACTTCAGAGAGAGATTATATCCATGGGAGAGATTATACATCAGGGAGAGATAGAGATTATATCCATCACAGTATCCAAAGGGAGAGATGTAACCAGAAAGGGAGAGTACATATAGAGAAAGGAATTGCTGACGAGAGACATCAAAAGAAAAGAGAACAGTCAAAGGGAGAGAGTTTGACACAGAAGGAGAACACATCACATCAGAGAAAGAAAGATTCTACATCTATCTAGTGAAGGGATTGAAGACAGAAAGAAAGCTGCAAGAATCAAATCTAAGCTATGAGAAGCTTATCGAGGACCAGATATTTGTATCGGTTATGGTACATAAGATTAGTAGTTTGATGAACTTAAACTGTTATATTTCATATTGTATTAGTAATAATATAGTGTGATAATGTAGTGTGTTGCCATCAGTGCCAAAGGGAGAGATTGATGAACTATAACTGATTGAATGTTTGAAGATGTTAAGTTGATGATCGTGCAACACATTAAATCAGTTAATATATTGTATTGTCATTGATGTCAACTTAATACAATCTGTATGGTCATGGAAATATTGCTAAAGACTTCAAAGAACCGATGAATCAAAGGCTATGCTTTCAGTAATGCATATAAGTCAAGTATTCACAAAGTGACTGTATACACCGACAAAGTGCACACCGACGGTCAGAGTAAAAGAGCAAAGTCACTGCGTTACCCGACGAGCAAATGCACAACATTACCGATGAGCAAAGTTACAGTGTTGCCTGACGAGCAAAGCACAGAGTAACCCGATGGATAGAATCACAGTGTTGCCCGATGAACGGAGATCCTGAAGACAGCTGAAGTCACACCGATGAAACAGTCAGTTATCACTGATGACTAATTGAAGTGTTGACCGACATAATAGAGAGTTCAGAAATGACAAAATGCTTAGCTGTCAAGAGCTAAAAATAGACTTAACTGATACTTATCATTGTTTTAATTGACAAGATAAAGCCAAAGATAAGTAATGGATTTAAAGCTACTTTGTCCAGTTGGCAAGAAGATCTCTACGAGATAAAAATGATGTTTTGCTTTAAATCTAATTGACGAGAATTGTGGATCACGCCAAGAATCAAGAAAGCCAAGAAACGGTAAATCATGTCTATAAAGAGACAAACCCAATTCATTATGAAGTGTGGGGTGAAAAAGAGAAAAGAGGAAAGATGCTAAAGAGATTCTGAGGGAGAAGAAAGTCTTCATTCAGACTTGATCAACAAGCTGAGGAAAGAGCTAGATTATGCAGACACCAACGAATAGTGAAACAACATCACAGAGAAAAAGAGTGTGGAGCAAAGGTATTGAATTGATTATATTGATCAGAGAGGTAATGCACTTATGATAGATATGAAAATCTGTAATTCAAGTTGTATGTGTGAACATATCACTTTAGTGTTTTAGTTTAATCATTGAAGCATCAAGTCTCTTAACCGAGCATGACTTAAAAGTCTTTTACAATTGAGATACATCCCAAGGAGTATCAAAAAGTTTGATCATAGAAAGTAGCATTGGATATGCCCGATACTTATTGACAGGCCAAGTGAGTGTTTGATCAAGGATGGTAGCATTAGATGCTAGATACTATTGACAAACTATCTTTTAAATCCTCTAATAAGGTCACACCTAACAATGTGTTTGCAACCTTCGACAAGGTTGGCTCTTAACTGAGCTCACTTCAAAAGAGTGAAAATTTGGGGTACCGGTCCCAGTGGGTTTTCCCTTAACAGTGTTTCCACGTTAAAAATCCATGTGTCATGTGTTTATGTTTCATTACTTTACTGTTTTACATTTCACATATGCAATTCTAGATTGATCGGTATACACTAGTTATTTACTGTGTTTCGATAAATAGAAAGACTGCTTATCGGTAAACATACAGAAGAAGGATTTACAAAGCAATCTAATAAGTAGTAATTTGATATAAGTATTTCAAGGCATTCATCTTGTAGGACTGAGTATAACTAGAGGCTTAAAAGTGGTAATAAGTTTTAAGGGTTGATTTAAGGATTAATTTTTGAGGCCACTGATTCACCCCCCCTCTCAATTATTACTAACAAGATGGAATGACTATGGAGGAAGTTTGTTGGACATTTTGGACATTTTTAAAATTAGTAATTCCATCTCCAACTCCATTCTTATTCTTTCCTAAAGAATTTAGGGTTTTTACTAGAGAATTTTAATTTATTATTTTTGTTTTGATCCTTTGACTAATATTTGTGACAAATATGTGTACTATTTTTTTCTATTACCGTTGATTAAAACCTAATAGCCATGAAAAACTATTTTACATATTCCTTACGATCTCCTTCCCCTTGTATTTTTCATACTTATGAATTTCAAAAGAGGTAGGGAATATGATTTGTGATATATATTGATCAAAGTCTATGATTTCTTATGAGATCCTCCCTAAAGTTATTTAAAAGGAAAATTACATGGCTTGTGAATCATGATCAAAGGAAAATGTAGGTGGTGTTGAAGATGTGTATAGATGATATTACATTATGTAATCCTTATGAGAACTAATATTTTGATGTCGGTTGATAGTAGCTGGAGGAACAAAAATTACAATGGTCATGGTGGAGGTAGAGATATGAGATATTATTTTGACTAGTAATGAGAATGGAGATGGGGTTTATATGGGTATTTCTCAAATTTTTTCCAATTTGTGTGTTCATTGTTGATGTAACTTGACTAATGGATATGATATTTTGGACCTTAGTTTTAATGGTTGTGCATACCTTAGATGGGATATAATCTTGTTATAAGGAAGTAACTTTAATGGAAATGGGTTGTTTCCATCTAGAAGGAGTGTTATGATCTACGTGAGGGTTGACATGGTCATGAATGAGATGAATGACATCATGGGTTATAATAGTATTTTTGTTATGGGTATGATCAAGATGAACTATGTTATCAAGATTAGAGAGGTCATAACTGTTAGAGTAAAAATGTATTTTCACTTATTAATTAAATCATTATTGATTTAATTATTAAGTCACCTTTTCACCTTTTAATTAAATCATTATTGATTTAATTATTAAGTCACTTTTTATCTCTAGTTCACTTAAGCTAAACTTTAGGCATATGATAATTAATTCTATAATTAATTATTATCATGCAACCTAGATTTCTCCACCTTCTAGTGTTCGATATCCTTTATAAGGATTGATCTCTTTGTAATTCTTAATTCTTTTGTAACTCCCTCTATTATCTCTCTGAATGAATATTTCATCTTTCAGATCATTATGAGTTGTGTCTCCATTTTTTGTTTTTGTGATATATATTTTGCATACAGTGGATCTTGGTGATTGAATTCTTTGAATTCCAACAATAACTAGATAAGACATCTGTGGAAAAGTTGAATTCTCTTCTTAGTAGTAGCCTTGACAATTCCTTAGGAAAACATCTCTAAATTGTTAGAAGATTGGATAGTCTTCTATCAAAGGCTCCTTATCATTGTTAAGGTCATAGATGTGAATAGAATATAAAGTACATCCTTTTCTTTGTTTTTTCTTCGTTTGCATTACAATTTTTTTACTTAAGAGTAACTAGTTCCTAAATACTATCAAGACCCTAGTTGGACTACCATTATCACCTAAACAAGCAACTAGCTTGTCATGACAATTCATTGTAGCCTTCTGTCGAGCTACCCAATTGATTCTAAGAATAACATTATGGCTACAAGATAATGGTTCTACATTCTCCAAAAAATAGAAGTCTTTTTCTTGAAAATAAAAGTTTCTTGAATAGTTAGAGCAAACCTATGAAGCACTTACTCATTAAATATTAACATTGTGTCAAATATGAAATGTAGAATAGTTTTCTAGTTTTCAATTATTGCAATATTTTTATAAACTTAGATGATAAAAGTTGATTTTTTATGGGTACACAAAATTGTCTTTTAAAAAAAATCAAATATTGTCAAAATGTGCATGTGTATGGCAAACATAATTTGACCTAAATGAAAGTATCTTTTTTAAAAAGAATTCTTTTTGTAGAAAGATGCATATGATGGTGACATTTGGTCATGATTTTTTCATAATTTTTTTTATAAATATTTTATAAGAATTGTAACTTTTAAATACCCTCATGTATGACCAACATAATTTGATCTAAACTAATTGTAAAATAACATTTTTTAATCATGTTGAGAATAATGTCTAAATCGGTTGCACATAATTTTTTTTTTAAACAAAGGTTATTTGAAAAATAGTAATATATATGTCATTCCAAGTTATGAGTCTGTTTGTTTAAAAATAAATCAATATGTAGAATGCTAAAAAAATATTTAAAAACCAAACATTGTCATTTATAATGGATTTTATTCGGTCAAAAGATTCAAAGGAAAGAATCATTAGCTATATTGCTAAAGTCATCTTGTCCCAATCTTCATGAATGGATTGTGATCTCTCCCAACCCAGTCAAAGAGCTATGTATGACCAAGTCTTGACAATATTAGTTTTAACTTGCTAAGGAAAATATATGTAAGAATACGATGCTAATGCTCGATAGTCATGCACACAATAAGGAATAAAGATAAGGCATGGAGTTGTTTGAGTACATATAACCTATCGGGATTTCATCACTTGCAATGAAATGAATTTTAAGAGTAATGACTTTCTATAGTGGTGATGTTAGATTATAAAGTGAACTCTCATCCTCTATTACATTTACATTCTTCATTGTCTAAGCTAAGTAGAAGTTGCATTGAAGGATGTGGTTTCATAACAAATGATCAAACATGAATACTAGTTTTGTTTGTGTACAAAATATGATAGATTCATAACTGATTTCTTAAGGAAGGGGCTATTTATAAGGTGTAAGTTTTATGGTGAATCTGATCAATGTAATGTAGGATGACAAAGTAACCTCTATTCTCTTCTCTATAGTAATGGGTAAGAGAGTTTTTGAAAAGAAAGAAATAAGTTCAACATATAAACATAACTTGATCCCTACTATTCACTCTACATGAAATAGCTATAAGCAATCATTTTAACAAACTTATGAAATGTAGATGATAATTTTCATTTATATTTTAAATTCCATGGGCTTTTTTTTTAGAAATTTCACTTGTGGAAGTAAACCGAAATACCATTTATTAAACAATTGGAATAACTTACAAAAAAAAGTTTATTATTATTCAAAAATTCAAAACCAAAGGATCAAACCTTAGGGATCTCCCTTTTCATCAACTAGAAATGATACAAATCCTCCTTCCTCCAAGAAATTTGCCCAAAAAGTCTAATAATAGTCAAGAATGAATTCTAATCCTCCAACAATAACTAAATAACTCTATAATGTATGGAATTGTTGACTACCCCCTTCTCTCCCCATGATTAAAAACCAATAATGAATAACACCTTCCATTTCTCCTAATATGCTACTTATGTAAAGAGAGAGAATTCACTCAATTTTCCAATGTCGAAGAAAGGTGAAGTGTAACCTCATCTAATCCCTATGGTGTTTCACATCTTTTTCACATGCAAATCATGTAAAAGCTCCTCTTAACTACTCTTGGCACTTTGTCCCATTGAAACCTAGTTACCATAATTTTCTCTATAATTATCATTCCATGGCTATTAAGTGTTCTTTGTTAATTTCCCATTAATTTTGAGAATAATCGATTAATTAGTCGTATAATTAGTTTGACCATTTCACTATTATTATCATTATCAAGATTTCATAATTGCAAACCCTATTCATTCTAAAGGTGAAATGCAAAAAAAATTCCTATTTAAGACAACACACACTCATAATGCAAAACTATCTATGATTTTCTATATGGTGTGTGCTAGATCCCTTCACAACACTTTACCTTCGAGACCACTAGGTGCCTTCTCTCAGATGACACCCTTTTATTTATTTGTTTTTTTATCGAGAGTGCCAATGTTCCTTGTTATAAATACACACGACAAATAAGTAGTTAGTCATTATCAACAACAATCACTCTAAGAGTGAGAAGATTTCCACAACCCATGAGATAATTTGCATGTTGCTTTTGGATTTGATTGTGGGAATGTTCTTGCATCAACATTTTAGATCACACTCCGTGATCCATCATCAAGATGATAGAAAGCATAAGGAGAAATGTATGTGATCCATCATCGGGATGATAGAGAGCATAATGAGAAAATGTATCATATATTTTCTCCTTACACTCTTTATAGTTATGATGATGGATCACAAAGTGTGATCATAAACATTGATGTAGGAATAGTCACACAATCAAATCCAAAAGCATCCATTTTCTCCTCATGCTCTCTATCATTCTGATGATGGATCACAAAGTATGATTCAAAACATTGATGCAAAAGCACTCACACAATCGAATCTAGAAGCAACACACAAACAATCGCTCTAATAATTTAATGCCAACAATTTTAATAATAACATGTCAATTTTTTTATATTGTGGAAGACATAAACTCGTCACCATTTAAGTGATTACTATAACGACTTTGCTATTACACCAAGCATCCATCAATTATTGAATTATTGCTATAATTTGGAATATACTTTTTCAACAATAATAATCATAACAATGCACATAAGATTAAGTTCAAAGACAATTTAATCCTCAATTATCTTATAAAGATGATTAAAACCAAGGAATAAGTATCTAATAATTATTTAGGTTCACCTTTACCCTCTTTTTGGAAAAAATGAAAGGGTAATCTTTACTTGAATGTTATAGCTCCAAATTTGATTGATTGGTTGTCTTGTTTATAAGACTGCCCAATAATGTGGGAAGGTTTTTTTAGGAGAAAAAGGTAGTTAAACATAAACACCGAAAAGCAAGGGGACAAAACCCTCGCTTTCAAACTTTGCGAGCCTTTCGGTGAAGTATACGAATGTCCCACCATGGAGATAATGACAAATGCCGGCAATTATTTCGAAATTTTAATTATTAATTTATTACGGTCAAATGTACATGAAGAGTATGCTGGATAAATGTATAATCCAGACATTCTGTGTACAAATTATCCAGTGCTTTGTTCATTGCTTACGTGGACGACAGCATTTAATGCTATTGGATCAAATGTATAATTGGACCCATAATTTTCGATCTTCCTTTTACATTAATTAGCTGGACTGTGCCCACCGCCGATTTATATCTCAAAGCTGCAAGACAGATAAGCCCAAGCCGCCGGCGCTGGTTAAAAGAAGACAGAACTCTGGTGTACTTTCCAGTTTCCAGGGGATACTTTGTGTGTATACGTCTGAGGACCAGTGGCCGGACTTGAAGAAATTGGCGTTATTTTTGAGGAGAAAGTAGGCGGCAATATCACTCGTGTTGGATATCTCCGTCACTTGGATATATTATTATATGTGTATATGTCTGTCAGACATACTTAACTTCACATTTTGCTCTGATATCCGTGCAGTTTTGTGTAGGCCAAAAGGGCATATGTCTTCCTGTGCAGTAATTTGAAGTGGGTTTGGTGAATTCAATGTGGGGAAGAGTAGAGAATAAATTATGTTGGAAGTTACATGAAGGTCCCATTGAGTCCAGGTCTTTTTCTTCTTAAATTTTAGGGTTGTTGGATATTAACAAACATTTTGTCTATCCAGGCTTTGTTTCCAACTACCCCTTTTGGATTCTGTTATATATCCAGGAATAGTTCTAATGTAAAGCCGTGTCTTCTGAACGGCAGTTGGAAACTCCAGTCATAATTTTTGGGGTTAAAGGTATAGCCTTTTTGTTACATTCAAGGGTAGTTCGTTATGTTTAGGTCCAATTCCAAAGGTCCTTATAGTGGCAGTGCAGAGGAGAGGGGTGATAACATCGACTGGGAATTGAGGCCTGGAGGTATGTTAGTGCAGAGAAGAGACGATGGAGCTGCTGCAGCTGGCCCTATGATTAAAGTCAAGGTGTCCCATGGATCATACCAGCATGAAATCTCCATTCCCGCTCAGGCTACTTTTGGTATGTGTTCTATCCATCTCCTCTGCCATGTGGTTAACGAATTGGATATTGGGTATTCACTTGGCTTTTATGCCATGCTCGATTGTACTGATATTCTAAGGTAAGCTTGTTTAAAAGTGCAGTTTTTCCCTTTGTTGATAGGACTTATTCTTCGAGATGAATCAAGCTTAATGGGATTATTCACAGCTTTTAATATCCTGTGGAATAATGTCAATTTTCGAAGGTGGACCGTGGTTTAATTTCCGGTTTATATGGATTTATCAATGGAGAAAACTCAAAGTTGAATGAGGTTATTTCAGTCCTGTATCCATGTTGAATAATGGTAATATAAGGGGTTTTGGGGACATTTTGTGTCATTACCGTTCCATACTGGTAGGAGCCCATGCACAGGGATATGCATGGAGATTATCGAAGGTCAATGTGATTACAATATCCTTAGACAATAGTATGTGTTGAAGTGTGGCAATATCCCAAGGCACAAGAGGTGGACTTTT
This sequence comes from Thuja plicata, assembly GCA_018584345.1. Lineage (NCBI taxonomy): Eukaryota > Viridiplantae > Streptophyta > Pinopsida > Cupressales > Cupressaceae > Thuja > Thuja plicata. The sequence continues at coordinate 2,378,566 of MU226547.1, read as the reverse complement.
TCCTTTTCATTTTTTGTTTCATGAGATTATGGCTACTTATATGATACAAATTAAAATACTTTAATGGGACCTAAATAAGCTACATATTATACATATTAAGTTGAGTATGTGTTTATGTTCTTGCTTCTTATTTTGATAAACAATCACAGAAGGGAAATTCTATTATCAAATTGAGATTGTTATCAACAACTCTTCTAAAAAAGGGCACATGCCTACTAGGACATGAATCTTGGTCTTGTACTAGCAGTTGTGCTGCCTTACCAACTGGCCATGTACCACTAGGCCTCAATGCGATTGAGCAATATTCAGAAGATTGTGTCCAAACTGGCATTTGCTATAATTATCTGTAATATATGCCTATAAAGTTAACTGACATGGTCGTACCTAATCTCCACCTGGTAATGTTCTGCCTTACCAACAGGGCATTTCCTAGTAGGCCTCTATGTGATTGAGCAGTATTCATTACATTTTGTCCAAAACAGTTCTCTGAAATATGCTATTTAATCTGCAATTTATGTGTATCAAGGAAACTGATATGGGCATACCTATTCTCCACAGATCTAATTCTCTTATGTTTGTAAGGAGAGACATAAAGGTGATTTCTTTTCTTTTCTCTGTATTCTAGGTGTGTGATGATTAATTCTATCTACATATACACATATCCAGGGGACTTGAAGAAGCTGTTAGCCCAGGAGACTGGTTTGGAGCCTCAAGAGCAGAGGATTTTGTTCAGGGGAAAGGAGAAGGAAAATGACGAGTGTCTGCATATCGTAGGTGTCAAAGATATGGCAAAAGTGATTTTGTTGGAAGACCCTGCAAGTAAGGAAAGGAAATTAGAGGAAATGAAAAGAAATCAAGACATTGCAAGAGCTTGCCAGAAAGTTGCTGAAGTAAGGGCTGAAGTGGATAAGTTGTCAGAAAAGGTATACATGCAATGATTTCGACTTTCTTCAAAATTTATATATTAATTTTAGTCTCAATTTTTTTTGGTAAATCTCGTCGCTACAAATGCTACATGTTCTTGTGCAGGTCTCTGCTATCGAGATGGCTGTAAGTGGTGGAACCAAGGTTGCAGAACAAGATTTTGTGTTTATCACGGAGATGCTAATGATCCAGCTGCTGAAGTTGGACGGCATTGAGGCAGAAGGCGAAGCTAAAGTTCATAGAAGAATAGAGGTAAGCAGTGGTGGGTTCTTGTAGGGACATGCAAGCTGGATAAGTATTTTGAGTGTGCTTGCATAAAATTTAAATAAACCTGTTAATTGCGTGGCCAATGCCCCATATCATGTGCTCTTTGTGGTCTTCTGTTTGCCTTTCCTGGCTTGGCCTTCGAGACCCTTTGAAACATCCTATTATTGTTGCTATGATGTAGAATTTATATACTACTCTTTTTTGGCCTTGTTATTTCACCCACTTTTACATATTACAAAATTAATTAAGGCTTACATTTAATAATCTAGTTATTAAGTAAGTTGGGTGGGAAGTTATCCCCATAATGGGAGAATAACGGCTTTATAAAGCCAATATATTAGATGTTATAAAGTAGCCGAATGAATATAATGAAATTCTTATTTAATTTTACCTGCAATGTAAATTTTGCTTTTGTGTTTTTGCTGTTCAACATTGGTATCAGAGCACCATTGATTTTCTGTGCCTGAGGAAAGGCGATGAGAAAGGCGGATGCTGTGTGGCGATTTGCTGGGTATTTGATATGAGTTTGCTGGCGACTACTTTTTTTTGGTTTTTCTGGGTGATATCTTGCTAGGTGTATGTGTTTGTTACTTGCTGGGCATAAGAGTGGAAGAGCAGTTTGAGAATAAAATTTTCTGATAAAGGATTTGAAAAGACCCACAAGAAATGATGTTTGAAATCATTTAGAGGGGTGCTTGAATCTGCAGGCAACTTTAATATGAGAAAGCATAGTTTGCAGACTTGGACTCAGAGAGTATTTGGCAAGCCCAAAATTTTCAACTTGGCAAAAACTCAGCAACGTATAAAGTACTAAAAATTAAAATCTCTTAAACAAACAGTTTTTTTTTATTATATTCAATTAAAAAATATTTTAAATTAAAAATTGACAACTCAATAGAGAAAATGCATGGTTTTATAGCAAAAACATGTGAAAAATGCATTTTAACCAGCATTTTACCTGTGTTGACATTTTTACCCATGTTTTTTAACATCTATAAAAACGTGAGAGTCAAACTTGTGAAAACTTGCCCAGCACAAAAAGAGAGAGAGTACTCGGCAACTCGGAGAGTACTCGCAGAGGTTTGCAAACTATGCCACTGGAAGATAGCTAGTACAAAGGAAGGACCATGCCGTGTGATGGGAACCCACCATTTCTCAGTTAAATATCTCCATAGTTACAACGATAGCAAGCAAGCATAATTAGTGATCTGCCAAAATAAAAACAAATACAAGTGACAAAATTCTATAATGGCTGCGTGTGGTTAAGGAGAGAATTTTTTTGCAAAGCCAAATAAGTATAGGAGTTTAGTATTGCATTTCAGGAGTAGTGCTAACCAAATTTGTATTAATCACATTTCAGAAAGGTGTTAAGGACATTGTTTGGAAAGATTTTGCTTGGTCATTTGCATGGGTAGTTCGGTATAGTCAATATCCACGGAAGAAATTAAAATTTTGTCTAGGAGTATCAAGGCATAATTGAATTGCTTAGCATTTTGGTTTATTTAACAAGGGTGAAACCTTCTTTTTCATATGCTTGAATTTCTATTGTGGAAAACAAGTGTTAGGATTTGGAGTGATGATGAAAGTCATTTTTGGCTTTGTTTTAGAGTTGTATGGTTTGAACCTAAGTTACCAGTTCGGGTTCGGGGACAGGTTCAGGTACGAGAATCCGGTTTGTGGGTTTGTGAAATTTTTTTTCCATTATGATTCGTATGGGTTCATGTGTGTGTGTGTGTGTGTGTATATATATATATATGCATATTATATACAAAACAAATGATAGAAATATACATAATTGTAAAACCAAATCATTTCATAGTATGAATCTATGAATGCATTGATCATTGATCAATGCCAGATGTCAAAGTCTTCATAACTACTGAGCATTAGAAATCTGATATTGGAAATCTGTGTATATCATTCTATAGATTTAAGTCCAATGAATGATTCTATTTTGGTTTATGAAATGAAATATCATTTAGGTTGCTGTCAGCAAAAGAATTCTGTTTTTGTTTGGCTATCATTTAGAGTTGGCATCTTTCACAAACTAAAAGAAGAAATATTCAACATAAAATAACAGTAAAGAAATATTGTAGGAAATGAAGAGAGGATATTCCGATATAGCATAACAAATACTCTTTAAAGGCAAGTACAATATATAATGAATGTGAAGCTCACAAAGCGTCACCAATATATCTCAACATGACTGTAGCTTTGATAATCTACTGATCCTCATGCCTTGCTATTTGTGTGATTATACGTAAAACAAAAATCATTTGTGGATCCGGACAGACCCACTGGTCCGAACACGGACCCCGTGCGGATCCAGCACGGACTGGTCCACGAATCCGGACCTGGCTTGGACCCGGACCCGGTTCGAGGGTCCAAGGTCCGAATCCGGTAACTTAGGTTTGAACCTTTAGGGTGCACAAGGGTTACAGGGACTTATTCATCTTTACACTATATTGCGAAGGTGCATTTGCAGTTGAATCTGACACCTTGTTAGTTTTGTTTTTTATCATTTTCACACATACATGCAACATTGTTTGTATTTTCAAAGTCATCTATGTCATGCTTGACAAATTTTTTGAAGATTCTAATGCCACATTTGACTAGAAAAGACAAAGGGATCATATTGGAGGTTGGAGGAAATGGAGGCAATAGGAAATCTGTAATCACGATCTAGCTTCTCACTCAGGGATGATTCATTGCATGAGAAGCATCTTTTGATCTCTAGTCTCTTAAGAGGTAAGAGTGGGTATGTAGTGATTGTTGGTTTGTGGATAGTCGAATCCACAAACTTGGCATGTTGTTAGTTTTTGGATATTTGAATCAACAAACTTGGTGAGTTGTTGGTTTGTGAATAGTTGAATCCATGAACTTGGTGAGTTGTTGTTGGTTTGTGGATAGTTGAATCCACATACTAAGGATAGTTGAGTGTCAATTGGATAATTAGAACATTTGCCTAAACATGAGGAGTTTGGGTTGATGCTGATGCAAAGTTGGGTAACCAAAACATTTGTCCAAACATGAGGAGTTTGGGTTGATCTTGATGCAGTGCTCGATAATTAGGGCATTTGCCTAGACAAAAAGTTTGTGTTGATGGTGATGAAGAGTTGGATAATCAAGACATTTGCCTAGATAGAGAGGTTTAGGTTGATGTTGATACAGTATTTTTTGTTGCCCCTTTTTAAAAATAATATGAACATTAGGGTTTTGTTAGGAAATTAAGGTTTACATTTATTAGTTATTAAGTTAGTTAGTTGGGTAGGAAGTTATTCTCATAGTGGGAGAATAATGACTTTATAAACCCAACACATTGAATGCAATAAAGCAGCCAAATGAATATAATGAAATTCTTATTTAATTTTGTTTGCAATGTAAATATATTGCTCTTTTGTTTTTGCTGTTCAACAATTACATATTTGTTTGGCTTTAGAGGCCAATAGTCATGGTCATTGTTTCTGTCAAAATTCACAGTTGGACCATTTCAACTAAAACAACATTAAGTGTGGACTTACACCTTGCCTTGTCCAGGCAGGCCCATTGTAACAGCTACTTTATCTTTCTGGGCAAGCCAATGAGTGGTTGAACCACATCATCATCATAGCAATTGCTTCCCTTGCAGCTTGATTTAGGCCTACATTGCAATTAAAATTAATTTAAGGCTTCATTTGGTAAAGTTTATCTTAATATGCAGGAATTGCAGTATTTATAAAATAACTATAAGCATAGAGCTCCAAAAATCCATCAAATGTATGATCTTAAAATACTCTTTCAATTATTTTAGAAGTGTGGTTTTTATATTCTCCTACAACAAAGGAAATCCCAAACTTTCTTCCATGTTAAAACAACAATCAAGGGACAGCAAAGGAAGCTGACCAGACTTAGCTTACTTAGCTATATCGTTCTTCTGCTCCTAGACCTTCAATTGTTGATGTTAGCTTGGGCATTTCCTCCCAAACTCTTGTTCCGAATTTTAACATTGCCCGTTACAGCTGGAGATTGCAGTTTTATTGGTAGGTTCATCACTTAAAGTGTTTTCATGTTTAAATTTTCCATGTGAGCAGTTTTCTAGAATTGTATGACTCTCATCACCTCATTGAATGGCTAGTAAGTCCATTAACATTGCATTACTGAGCAGGTGGCTTTACAACACAATGCTAACATATTGTACATATCTCAGTTTCTAGAATTGTTTTGCCCATATGAAAACTCACTGAAGCATTAACTGTTAACTCCTTTTAATTTCATGAGGAATCTGGAGTGCTGTTTACTTCTTTGGAGGTTCTCATTGATTTTTCTCTAATAAAACCTGCAGGCTGCTTAACATTTTTGGAATTGTTAGAGAAATCGTCTGTCATCTTTCATTACTAATCTGTGTCTGTTTGAGGTTCCTTCACTTTACCTTTTACGTTACTAATTGCTACTCAATCCCCTTGTAATAGTTTCAAAGCAGCACAGGTTTTTTGCTTGCAAGATTGTTCTCTAATTAAGTTGAAACCCTTTGGACTGGCTATCATGCATAACTCCCTTTGTCCCACAAGATTGTTCCCTTGATCAAAATGCTTTAAGTTTAAACTACCATGTATAATTAACTTTGCTGCTTGAAGTTCATCAAATACTCATCATCATCAGCACATATTGTTCAATTTTTTGCAGTCTACTTTTATAACTGTATGCCAATATATGACAATTTAAATTTCATTATACTTGAATTCTGAACACGAATTTGCTCATTTTAACAACCATGGAGTTCTTGTTACCTAAGACTATTTAATTTTTGTCCTAGCTAAACTTGCTTAAGCTATTTGCCATCTTAGATGACTGAGTTCCTCATTTTTCATAATCCTTTTAACACTGTTAATTACTGAGGCTGAACCCCTTTCTATTTCTACCCTATTATTGCTCTGAATCCATATTTTAATGCTTGGGTTAATGTTTTTTTGGGTTTTGGAATTTTTGGATCCATCTTGTTTTTGAATGGCAAAATCTTTTTAGTATTTTTGCTCGAAATATTCTGATCGACAGTGGCAAGCATTGATCAGCAAAACATTGGTTAGTTAACTTTCATCTGTAGTTGAGCTAGATTTTGGAGAGTGGTGATTATAATCATTAGTTGAGCTAGATTGTGGAGACCGGTGATATAATCATGTCCATCATTGTATTTTTTAAGGTCTATAAAGAGAACCGACATGGACATGCCTGATTAAGCTTAAACATGTCATATTTAATATTTATTGATTTTCAGACAGCCAAGTCAAGTTTTTTTAATTGATGCTTGATGGTCAAGTGATCCCAAAAGGAGGGCACATTTTTACGCTTCAATCATGTCTGTAATTGTTACTTTTACAAGTTAGTTGTTGCTTGGTTGGGTGCGACATGCCTACTTAGTGACAACTAGATCTAGGTCTCCATTTCTTTTTCATTATTAATGCTTTTTAATTATAGAGGATGAACTTAGACTGGAGCTTATGCAAATTTTTAATTAAGCTATGCATAAGATGGATAGGTATGTAAGAGATGACTTATGGAGGATCTGGAAAGCAGATTCCAGATGGTGGGGTATTATATTTTTAATGTTGCTCAGGATGCACATTTCTATCAACTTTTTTGACTTTGTAATTCTTTCGAGTAGTATTTTCATTAACCATGCCTCTCTACTACGTTATCGTGAGTGGGACTTGCCTTGATTCCTTTGCTTCATTTGTTATTTTAGTTAATAATATTGTATTTTCAGAATGTGCACTGGTTTTATACATTTCCCAAGCACTTAAGTTATTGAATGCAGTAAATGCTCAGGGAAGATTCCGTCTAATGCATCTTATTGTTACAGCTGTTGATATCCTGTGCTACTTCATTGCCTTTAAGATCGCTGTGTTTTGAGATGATATCTTAAAGAATGCTGTTTTGATGGTTTATATAGATTATGATCAGCCAAATAACAATCTGGCCAAATTTGAAAGGTTAAATATAAAAGTTGTTTTTGGTTTGTTGGGGATTATTTACCTATATGTTATCCTATTTTCTCACTTCTGATTGAATGTTTAATGGAATCAAATCATAGGTACGAAGGGTTCAGAATTATGTGGATACAATGGATGCATTGAAGGCTCAAAATGCAAATCCTCTGTGCAATAAAACTGCCACTGTAACGACACAGTGGGAAACGTTTGATAATGGTGTAGGCAGTTTAAAGGCTCCCTCTGGCACAACAAGTACAAAGATCACCCAAGAGTGGGAATCATTCGACTGAGGATTTCTAAATGGTACATAAAGAGTCAAATTTACTATTCTTTTTAATTGCTACCTCAAGTGGAAAGCATAAGTGGACAGATTGTCTGAAATCTGGATTTTGATGCAATTTGTGTGTAACATTATGTAGGTGAGGTAATCCCCTTGACTACTTGATTAGAACTGTCAGAGAAGGTTTTGTTTACCATACAGCTGATGCTCCAAATGTTCGTGGAAAGGCTGGAGTTTTTGTGTGGTGGGAATATTTAATACTTCGAATCTAAACTCTGTTGTTTTTAGAAGTTTCTCTACCTGATGGGAACGCCTTAGCAGTTGTATGTCTCAGATTTTATCTGTATCCAGAAAGAGGTGATTTGCCACTATGGTTTAGTTTATATCGGACAGTAGTTGCTCTTCTCTAATACATACGTTTCTATTTTCTAATTACTGGCCAAGGGATATGCTCTGATACAAGCATGCTCATTTTCATACGTTCATCGTAGCATTCAGCTAATTTCCTCTTTTAACTTACTGACAAACTTGTGTCAAGGGAACTCATGGAAACGTTTAATTTGTATAGGTTGGTTTTATAATGTTTATATTGGTTGAATTACATTGCAGTTGTCTTTATGCATATCTCTATTCCCCCATTCCAGACATTGAATATTCATAATTTTATTAAAGAGTTTGTGCAGCCGTCCAGAAGTTGCGTCAAGTGGGGCAACTTTTGAAGGAGCAGTTTTTTCATTGTTGCAGTTTCAGTACTTTGTACTGCAGATTTAGGACTACTGAGATATTACCTCCATTCTTAGGCCGAAATTCTAGTCTCAAGCAGTATACAATTTGATCATTTTAATTTTTAATATTAAATTTATGAAAAATACTCTTTTTATGAATGATTTAAGTAATAAATTACTAAAATGTGAGGAGTGGCAACTTTAGAACCAGTGGAGATGAAATTACTAAAAATAAAAAGTTGAGCAACAATCTTGTAGTCTATAATGTATTTTGGTACAATAATTTAAAAAATGTCATATATTTACTTGAAATAATTTTAAAAAGTCCTATATTAAATAATTTTTAAAATACCATTTAACTTCATTTTTCTATTAAATTATGTTAGAAACAATGAGTGCATAAATTAAATTGTTATTTTTTTTTTTCAAATTACATGTTTCATACATTATAATTTTTTTTTATCAAATTTTAACTGGCAGCTGAATGACATATTATTTATTATATATATCATAATATTATTATTCTATTGTGAGGTGAGAGTAAATTAATATGAAAATAAATTTTAGCTGTAATATTGTTGACTATGAAATTATATCGTTCGTTTGAATGATGTACCACCATCATTGAGATTTAGATATTCATTTCAAAGAAAATTTTTTAATGAAAAAAATAAAAATCAATTGAAAAAGTCTTATCTACTAATTCTGGGCAGCTAAAAAATAAAGTGTTTGCCTACCTATAGGAGTATAATTAGAGGTGGATGTGGTTGCTAATGGTGTTGAATGGCTCTAGTAGTTATATATTAGCTTTTATTAGACACGTAGATAAATTGAAATTAATATGGATGCTTATTTATTGGGACATTTGTACTAATTTATTTCTTTTTTTTAAGATATTAATTTATCTCTCTTACTATAATAAAACTAATACTATTATGTTTTTAAATATAACAGATGCAATATCTACATTTACATTTATTTTCCTTTTCTTTCTATTGTCTAGATAATTTTCTTAGGCTGCTATAGGAATAAATTTAGAGATTTATTCTAATTTTAATTTTACAGCTCTTTGGTACTAGGGAATGGAGTTTGTTTGATCAAACTAGCTTGACTTTTTATCAAAGTTATCAACCCTAAGGTCTCAAATATATGTTATATGTTTCTCTTTGTGTTTCTTGAGCATTGAAAATCATTGAGATTTTTCGTCTTCTCTTGTGTTTGTGTATCCACATAAGATGGGTATTCATATGACCCACTGACTTCTTCTCATGCGTAAGGAAAGATGATTTTCGTAGAATAATTGGTGCTTGTCCTCTCCTCTAGAGATTGTCGATTGTATCATCGCCAAGATAATTTTTAAGTTCTTGCCTAAAACTAAAGCAGGTAGAGAGGGAATTAAGTAATAGGCCAAACAAAATAGGATAAAAAAATGTAGAGCTAAAGTTTAGATGATGTGTGCATGAAGTCAATACCATTAATTGAAACATATCTTGATACAAAAGCCTTTGAAAGGATTGGCAAATCCCAACACTGTTAAAAATCATTTTTACTCATTTGAACCATCATGATTTAAGGCTCCTTTAGTAGCTTTGAAGCAATGGACGATTCTTGGTAAGAGGGAAGCTTCCAAGAGGGACACTTCTAACAATTTTAATAGTAATTAACAACTATTGCTTAAAGAGGCAGATGGACTAATTGTCAAGATTTGAAGAATAATACTATTATTATGAGGGTACAAGAGAACACATGGAGTATTTACAATGCAAATTAATACTGTTATTGTTAAGTTTTTTTTAGTTCAGACAAGTACTTCCAAATAGGTGTGATGTCTACATATGCAAAAGTCATCCAACTAATTTTCTATGCACTTGGTTCATGTAAAATGTTTAGAATTTGTAATCTTTGGTGAAAAAGTACATTAATCATATTTTTAGTTAATGTAGGCTTATATAATCTCTAAGAGCTAAAGTTAGTTTGGAGATCTTAGGTCATTGGACCATTGTAAATTGGACAGTGGAGGAAGAGCTAAACATATTGAGAAGAAGAGAATTTCCAAGAGAAGTCGAGGAAGAAGGGGAAAAGATACAAAATGCTATACTCTCTACTGTAATTTTTTAGATTCTTCTGTGGGCACAATTTTGGGTAGCACGAGTTGGAGATTCAGTGAGTATCTGTGCAAAGAAAGATGATTGTGAGGCTAAAATTATCTCCATGTAATTGTTGTGGTAATCTTGTAGTCTTCTGTATGAATTCTTGCTCATGAAGTTGATTAAATGAGTCTTCGTACGTTTGCCCCATTATGGGGTTTCTTGGGTATCTCTATGTCATTTTGTTATTGGTTCCATGTGAATTTGCTTGTGCTTTTTAGTGTTGTTAAATAACCCAGAGTATTGACTATTACAAATTAGATAGATTACAATTATTTTTTCTATTATGTGAATTTTATTTAGTGTATTTGTAACTGGGTTTTAGAAATTAACATGGTATTAGAGCTCTAAAATTTGAATACGAAAATAAGATTTCAGTTTTCAATTACTTCAAGGGTTTTATTCTATAATGGCACCCGATGTTCAATATAGGGATAGGCTTGAGGGTGCCTCAAACTACTTGCAGTAGAAAGTTCATATTACATTAGTTCTTGAGGAGAATAGGTTGTCAGCCTATGCCAATACAAAAGTGGTTCCACCAATGAATGATCTCATTGCCTTAGATGTACATGAAGTCAAGGAGGCAAAGGCGCATAGGATTATCCTTGATGGGGTAAGAGATCACTTGATTCCCCATCTGTCGAGGAAAGACATCTTGATTAAGGCTTTGATGAAGGCAAGTTTGTATACTTCAAGAATAAGTTGGGTGTTGTGTAGAACACCTTCCTCGCTAAGAGGGAGTGTTGAGTTTTAGTAGCTTGGATAGGTATTTCTGCATAGGTGTGGTGTTTACACATGCAAAATTTGTCCAATTAATTTCCCATGCACTCAGTGCATGTAAAAGGTGAAGAATTTGTATTCTTTAGTGAAAAAACACATTAATTATATTTTTAGTTAATGTAGGCTTATTTTATCTGTAAGAGCTGAATTTAGTTTGCGAGATCTTGGGTCACTGGAGGATTATAAATTGGAGTGTGGAGGAAGAGCTAAACACATTGAGAAGAGAATTTCCAAGATAAGCTGAGGAAAAAGGGGAAAGAAAATTTCAGCAAGGGAAGCAGAGACAGTTCTTCTTGCAAATACAAATTGTTATACTTTATACTGTAATTTTTTTGTTTATTTGTGGGCACAATTTTGGTTAGCATGAGTTGGAGATTCAATGAGATTGAGTATTTAGGTAGAGAAAGAGGATTGTGATGTTGAAATCATCTCTGTGTAATTGCTTTGACAATCTTGTAATCTGTTGTATGAATTTTTGCTCCTGAAGTTGAATAATTGTGTGTTTGCAGGTTTTCCCCACTCTAGGGTTTCTTGGGTATATTTGTCATTTTTTATTGGTTTCATGTGAATTTGCCTATGTTGTTTAGTGTTGTTAAATAGCCTATAGTATTGACAGTTACAAATTAGATAAATTAAAATTATTTTTCCTATTTCGTGAATTTTGTTGAGTAGTTAATATGTATCCGGGTTTTAGAAATTAACAATTATTATGAGGGTACATGAGAATATAAGTAGCATTTACACTACAAATATGATAATTTTAAGAATATAATGATCAAAATAATTTTCAAAAAGGGTAAAAGTACAAACCCGTGTTTTTAATTGCTGAAAAATATTGAAAATGAGGGGGTCTATTTCCCACCAAAAACCTATATGTAAATACAATTTTTCTCCTTTGATTTTAAAACCCATTATAGATGACATATATAACGAGTGCATGAAAAAAGAAAAATATGTTTTCGATGTGTATTTTCTTCGTTATAACAATTCAAAGTCCAACTTACCCGAAATTGACAGTTTTCATCTCTCACCATCTTTTTCCTATAAAATTTACCCCAATCAAAAAAATATTATACATTCTTGAAGATGACTCTCTCCTCTAGTGAACACCCCTACCACAAGGGTTCGACTAAAACAATTCTGACCGAAACTGGTTTTGGCCGGAACCCTTTGATTATCGTAAAGTGCAACACAACTTTGTGCTTTTACCCACAAACAATGTTATAAAAATGAAATTACTGTAGCACATCATAAGAATATATTAGGTTTCTTCCCTTTGTTCCTCTCACTAGGTCATGCATACTCTACACATCTATCTTCATGGGTAAGTATTCATCTAAGAAGTTCTTGAAGAAGTTACATCTTAATCCACAATCATGTCACATTAGCTTGATATATCTAGCTATGATGAACTAATTTTGCAAATATAATTTCACCTCATGACAACAATGGAGCATAATGACACTAATTTTTTTTTGGGTTTGGAGCAACCTCGCTATTTTCTCTTTCAATAGAGGCAAATTACAACCCTCTAGACATACAACTTTAGCATCCTCACAATCTTATCCACGGTAGCATTAAACACTCTATTCAAAGTACCCTAAAATATCTTCAATACTAATAATATTTAGAGAGATTGAATTTTAGTTAGAGGCATATTCATGCATAATTATTGTGAGCATTGCTTTAGTTTTACCAAAAAATTAATTCGTTGTTCTATAATGACATTCTACAATATTAAATCCATGAAACAAACTATTAGATGTTGAGCTCTTGAGAAAACTCCCGATTTCACAAAAAAATGAATTTCATTGTAACACAACTGAGGTGCATAGATTGTATCTAGGGGGAATGACCCAGTACTTGAGCGCATTCCAATGGCTGCGATAATAGTTGTTAATTAAATACCCTCACTTGTTGATTTAATGTTCAATTTTTTTGAAAACATTGCACCAATAGTTGTGACTTTGAAGTTGTTATTGCTATAATGAATATCCATAGTTAAATGAAATGTACCCTTAGTTTTAAAAAGAAACCAATCATATGATGCAACATCAATTGCACAAGTATGGCTATCCCTTTTGCACGACCACTGTTCCCACCTTTTTTGGACTATTTTGGAAACCTTGGCAAAATGCATGCTAACGTGGCATCATATTTGATGATTTGGCTCTGAAACCTTATTTATAAGTAGGGGACTTGCCAAGTAAGCTATTGTAAAAAAAGTGGGAATGATTTGAAATTTCCATGTAGGATTTTGAGAAGCGCAAAGTTAGGGTGCTCAACTACTCGGTCCTCTCCCCTAGTTTGTGCGAATTTGTGAAAGAAATCATACTTAACAATGATATTTTTCCTTTATCGTTATCCTATTTATTTTGTGCAAAAAAAATTAATCTCATTCTCCCACATGAAGGTACTTTTTCCATATTAGCATACTATTTGGGCACAACATGTGGCTCCAAAGAGCTCTAAATCTACAAAAAGGAGAATATGGGACAATCATACATGATATACAAACAAGTAGAGAAGGAGGAAGATATAAAAGGCTGATTAAAAGCTTTCACACTTTATTTCGTGCATAAGCCATTTGATACAATAAATATCCACCATTAAAGTATTGTACAACTTGAGAGGCCAAAAGAGGATGCAAGGGATCTTCTACAAGGGTGAGGACTAATAGGAAATAAACAACAAATAATATTGGCCTATAATAGCTGGGTAGGGGGTACAATCTTTGAAGCCCCATTGCTTTAGACGACTTTCACTAACTCATTACAACACAAATAAAAATGAACTTTGAGTTGGGAGGTGTATTGTGATAACTTATCTTATATAGATACTTATGTTGTTACGTAAGGGTCATTGGGGCCAATGGAAAAATGTTAGGTTAGGAGGACTATACTAATCTAATAGCTACATTTGGGTTCTAGGCATTTTTTATGGATAAACTGTGGAGATCTATTAGAGAGCCCCAACCCACAACACATTCATTAATTACAAAAAATAATCATGATTAAATTCCTATGTAAACAATTCACACCAAGGTGAATCAGACTTAAAATAAACACAAGGCTTGCTAAATCAAGGCAAATCCTTTTTCCTATGAGAATGAAGAACATTTTTTAAGGGCTGCCTTCATATTGACCTAAGTCCAACCTATTATATCATCCTCATTCTCCTCCTCTTAATATAATATAATAGGAGATTGTAAAATAGATTGATTTATGGTTTCTAAGAGAAATTTTGAAATACATGCTCTCTTAGTCCATATTTATTTACATGGATCAATCTTGGTAGCCAAGAAGTGTTACTAATTCTAAATGGAGGAATGAGAAACCGATAATTTGTAGATTTGGTACAACACACCCCTTTGTTTCTATACTCCAACATCTTAATAGACTCAAGAAAAAATATAGGTTTCATTTGTTGCCATAGGAGAGAAAAAATACATTTGCATATAATGGAGGGAATGTAGAAGCCCCTTTTAATAGTTAATTGCAAACTCATTGTTTTTATCATCATTTCTATAGGAGGCAACTTGTGAGCTTGTGAGTTGCAACTGTAGGGGATCTATTAATTTCATTAGAAGATATAGGAAATGTCCTCATTATTAAAAAATGGAATAAACATGTTCCCTTAATCATGTTGTCTTTTGGGGGATTTTTGGTTCCCCAAAAAGTAATTCATAGCCACATGACCCACCAAAACATTCTAAACATTTCAACACCCTAAAATCATAATAAATTTTGGGAACAATGAATTTAGTGAATACCTTTGATCGAGAAACCTATTGCTCTAAGATATCTTTTTCTTGAAGAAGTCCACCATGTCAACACCCATGTTTACTAGAAATATATCTTTTTCTTGAAGAAGTCCACCATGCCAACACCCATGTCTACTAGAAAGGCAAAACTAAGCTGCTAATTTTTTCGATATACTAAAAATAAACTATATTGTAGCAATTTCAATACATGACTCTAATGGAAGATCAACATACACTATATTGTGAATTTGAGGCACCTATCATGTCACTCAAATAATTTACTACAAATTGTAAGCAATCTATCTAAGGTACACCTAAAGTCAAATAAGCCAACTTATTTGAATTTCTAGTTGGCCAAAATGCTAAAATTTAGTAGAGTTTACAAACAATATCATCACCAATGATCCTTTGAATCATATACCACAATATCTTGTATGATGAAAGCTAATATTGATGGTTCTACATACATACATTCAATTAATTTTTTTCTTAACCATAGCATATATGTTTATAAAAATGATAAGAAGTAAATGATTTAACATGAAGCATACATAAATAGACTTCAATATGAAGCTGGCACCGATGGATAATGAGACATATAACAATACCGACAAGCTTCTCAACTAACAAGTGACATCTAAGAGAAATAAAAATATTAATAACATGATAGATTTTTAATTTCTTTTGAATCCCAAAAACTTGTTTCTATTTTACTATGGAAGTTTTCATCACTACTCAAGCAATCATCTCCATCTTTATTTATGTGAGTGGATTTACAATTTTTACCAATTTTTGCTCTTGGATCATTTGTGAATCCATTGATAGTAGTTGTGAAAATGGTCAAGAATTGAAATCATTTTCCAAAAGCACTAAAAAAGCTTTGTACAATTAGGTATTAATCCCCAAACAAGAATAGAACATCTTGTTATTCTCACCATTAGCCAATATTTTTAGATATTTGCACACCCAATAAATACAAGCTGGGTTTTAATGAATGTCCTTAAATTCAAATCCATTTAATTTTTTCTATCTCTAGACTAATGCATGCATATGAAATTTTATAGTGAACATGTACTTAGGGGTCTTTTGAACCCCATGGTTCATGATATGTTCTACCTATCCAACACATCCTACCTCTGTAAGATTCATCTTTATTATGGTCTATTTAACTTGCATGATAAAAAATACCCTTAATTTCTCATCAATGTTAATTGCACTTAAAATCATGTCTTGATGTTGCATGACAATGTCTTGCCTCCATCTCCACTTTGAGTTTGTATCTTCTTGATAATTTGTCAATGCTTTGGCTTCTTCCTCCACCGGGTCTTTATAATTTATAATTTTTCTGATTCTAAATGACTTTCTCCTTCTTGATAGGACTTGGATCTCTCATGACAATGATTATATGTAATTTACCGTATTTTTTATGCTTAAATATTTTTCTAGAGATGATCTCTCATTTCTTATAAAAAAGATGTTGCTGATGATGCATGATTTTTTATTAAATTACAAATCACAGTCTACATTTAAAAATGATAAAAAAATTATTTCATATTTATTTTATTTTATTGTAGACTATTAAAGATAAATTCTATAGGAACGTACTAAATTAGTTTCAGCTTGGTACTGTTTGCATACCATTGCCACCTTCCTTACATTGTTCTCATTTGTACATGAGACTTGAATATCTACTCTAGGAATGGAGAGAGCATGATTAATAAAAATTAATAATTATTGCAAGGATTCAAGACATATATTATTGAAACAATACAAAGTTGTTTTACTTCAAATATGCATCATCAAAGGTATAAATGCGCCTAGATATTGAATTTTGAAGTATTTTTAAAACTATACAAAATTGTTTAACTAGCCAATCTAACATGCAATCCATACGAGTTATTAAGGTGGATGCATGCAATGATTATTACTTGGTATTTATAGATCAATACATTTTATGTTATTTTCATTGCGGTTTCTCCATAAGGTTTAAGATACTTGGTGCACGGGGGATTCACTTAGTGAACTCAATCATAACACGTGTGTTCATGGCATACTAAAGAATCCCCCTATTTTAAAAAAATATTGCCCCAAACTCCTTTTTTTTCACCCCCTCCAATACCCACTCAATACCCCCCAAACCTATTTTCCTATAAAAACCCCCACCCCGCCCCAAAAAACCCCTCCCCCTATTTAGGCAATATATTGCCCCCCCTTTTTTTCCCATTTAAAACCCCCCAATATGAATGCACGTGGTATTGTATTTCCCCTTCAGTGTAGACCCTATGATTTGATGCTAAATCATTCTTCAAATTCATACATATAAACTATGGAATGCTAACTTTGTATAAAATCACACTTTTAATAAAATATGAACAAAAATGGAGTAGAAATGCGTGAGAGGTGGAGGTGTGATGTTGGAAATAATGGAATGGTGTGTACTGAGAGGGGAGGGGTGAATCAGTACCCTTAAAACTTTTATAACTTAAACTTAATCCTTTATGTAATCAATTGCTTGTATTACCAACCACCTCTGTTATTCTACCTTTATGCATGTAATATCAATTCATAAACTTAATTGCATGGAAACATTCATAGAAACATTCATGAAATGTATTGACACATGACACATGACACATGATTGGGTAACGCAAAAAACCCCTGTTAAAAGGTAAAAACTGCGGTGGGGATGAAACCCACAAAACTTCACTATCTGCAGAATGGAAGGGGCTGGTTAAGGCTTACAATTTTGATCACTTTTGATGATCTACCCTGTTAGGAGTATTTTGTGGAGACTAGTTAAGGTCTACTATGTTAAGAGCTTTAGCAACATTGTTTAGTGTGAACTCAGTTAAGAGATTTACAAAGAATTGGTAAATCCACCTTTCTCAAGGATTTCTTCTATTTGCTACACTTGTTAGAATATAGTCAAAAATATTCATTGACCTGAGTATATGCAATCTAGAATTTTTGAAACAGATCCAATAAAGTTCACATGTACAATTATCACCTATAGTGATTGATCAATACCTCTGTTCTGCTCGGTAGCCTTGGTTCTTGTTCTTGATAACTGATTTCATCTTTGGCTATTCTTTTGCATAAAAATCTATCTCTAATCCATAGAAGTGTGTTCAGCTGTACAATCATCATCACATCTATGTGTTATGATTTATTTCACATCTATTTATACAATGAGTTTTACCTAAACGAGTTTCATGCATAACAATGTTAACTCTATGATCAAAAGTTTACAACTTGACCTTGATCTCCTAGTTTACATGTTTCTAATCAGTTAGACTGATTAAAGCAATTACAATTACATTGCTTGTCCCTCAAGAAATGGATTTAAAGCTAAATAAAAAGCTAAATATAAAACCTATGTGTTTTATTTGACGTGGAAGTCAGATCCACATTTCTTGGGATTTATAACTGTCTTTCGGTAGACTAGTGCTCAGGTTGCTCTATAGTCTATCGGGTTCCTCTGTTATCTGTTCTATCAGGTTACACTATAATATGTTTGTCAGGTTCCTCTGTCAGGTTACACTATAATATGTTTGTCAGGTTCCTCTGTCAGTTTCCTCTGTCGGGTTCCTCTTGTAACATTTTCAGGTTGCACTAGTAAACTGTGTCATCGGGATCCCTTGTGAACTTGTCTGTCGGGTTGCACTAATCCTATCTTTCGGTCTTGGTGTTACCGATGGTTCATAGCTATTTTTCCTTTCATACTAATGGAAAAATATGTCTTCAATATTCCCCTTTGACATTAGTATCAAAAACTGATATTTGCAAAATACTAAAATGTGTAGTATGTACACCATGTATTCACCTTGTCATTATGACTCCCCCTATGTATATGCCGATATAGTATGTGTATATGTATGTACACTTGCCTTTATACTATTCTCCCTTTTCACCTTATCTTTTTTTTTTTTTCATATCATTTTCCCATCTATTCATATCATTTTCCCCCTTTACTGTATCATATCATTTCCCCCCTTTTTTGATAGTAAGGGCAAAGGTGTAATTACTTACAACTTGTCAAAAATGTGGGAATGGGAGTTGTTCATGTCTTCCATCATCTTCTCCCATTTTCTTGAAGGCGGTCTAGGGCCATTTTCTCCAATGTAATCCTTGCATGCATATCATAGATGCTGTCAGTGATAGACATCTCCGGGGTGGCTATCAATTGCCTAGCCGTAGTCATATGTTGCTGCAGTAGTGTAAGATTCGGTAGCAGTAGAGATTTTATCTTGGTTACCTCATCCCTAAACTTTGATTCTGCCTCTTGAATCTGAAGTCTCAACTTCTTTGCTTCCATTACCTTTGCATAATGCAACTCTATTGCATTGTCAGTCGTTGAGAGAATTTGAGCACTAGCAGTAATATCTACATCTATTTTTGCAATATTTTCACTATTTTCTTTAGTGAAGTGCTCTAATGTGCTTAACTTCTGAATTAAGGTGATAGCTTCTGAAATGATTGGTTCTAGTCCATTTACTAGTTCAGACAACTTTACCTTATTCTTGGCCCCTTCTTGGCTGATTTTCTTGGTCAATTTGTGTTGGTACTTTTCTTCTGCACGTTCTTCTATAGCCTTCTCGGCATCCACATTATGTGATTGGATATCATTGGTAAGAATGGTAAGTTGATCAAGGATTGGGGCATCTTGATCAACATCTATGTCAGGAACAATCTATGTTAATATGTCCCTTTTCGTTTGTAGCACTTGTGATTCCTTGTGCTGCTTTCTAAGCTTTTCTTGCATAGATTTTTGCTGACATATTTCTCCATACTCAATTAGAGATTCATAATCCAATGTAGTTGGATCACATTTCAGTATCTCTATTATTTCATCAAGTGTAACTTGTAGTTTTTTCTTCTTGTTCTTCTTGGATATTGTATGGAAAGTACCTGTATGCAGCACCAAAGAAAGATCCTTTGCTTGGTTAGATGTACTCGATGAAGGCTTTGGTGTTGTTGTGTCTTTTTCTTGCTGCTCAGTATTTTCCTGTCGGTTGGGAGTGGACATCTCCACATCAACCTTCAGTTTATCTATAGCATCTCCTTTGGTATCCTTAGGAGTGGCATCAATTTTTTCTCCTTGAACTTTATCTTTCAGTTCTCCATCTGTTTCTTTTGGTTCTTGATCTGGTACATTCTGTTCATCAGTTGTATCTTTCTGTTCATCATTACCCTTATCTTCGGGTATGCTTGCATCAGGCTCAGGTGACTTCTCCTTTCGTGAGATAATATTGATAGCCTGTATCAATAGTGGCATTTGTCCCGATATATTCACATGTGCAACATCTGTAGTTGTATCTTGTTCCTTGGGCTGCTCGGATGTAACAATAACATCTTCATCTACCTTTACCTTATCTGCAGGATCATCTTCTGTGATATCAATGATAGTATTATTGGTGAATGTTTCATCTGTAGTATCCATATCCTTGTTAGATTCTGTGTTTAATGCTTCTTCATTAACATCATCACCATCATTTATACTAATGTGTTCTGGGCTCGGTTTAGCCTAATCTTCTTCATTGTGAGGCTCCTCGGTGAGTTCTAATGCACGCTCGGGGCTTGAATCCTCCTTGGGTGGATTGATGATTTTATTCCAGGTATCATCACTTTCTTTGTCAAGCTCAATTATTTTTCCTTGTAGCACTTTGTAATCTCTTAATTTTGGTGAGAACCTCTTGGAGTGTAACTTCATCATTTCTTCAATTTCCTCCATTTTGGACTTTGGTGGCATAATTGAAACTAGGGATATTTCCCTTATCTATTTTTCTTCCTTTAGTGCATATGTCCACCTTCCTGAGAGTCTTTCTAGAAGTTCTTTAGGCATTTTTTTCTTCAAACTGTATTGGTACATATTTGAATATACTCATCATTGAGATGATGGCTTCCTCTATCTTGTTCTGATCCTCGGTATCCAATGTTAGCCATTTCCTAATCTTAGGGTCTGTTATTGAACTTGACTTGATGATAGATGCACATACCTCATCAATTGTGGTAGGGAACTTATTCTTAACCATTTGTTCATCTTTTTCGGTGTCCTCTATGTCTTCCTTATTTACAAGTGATGAAGTTGCACCTTTAGATGTCCGACTTCTAGTCCTCGATGCAGCTGTAGTCCTTGGTTTCTTTGCAGGTGGTGGTGGTGGTGCATCTGAATCTATAGATTCAGAGTCATTCGATTATTCTTCTACACCTACGGGTGACTCTCCCTCGGTGTCATCCTTCTGTTCTGACTCTTCATCATTTACCGACAACTTCTTCTTGAGTGTCTTAACCATTTTCTCTTTCTTTCTATCAATCTTCTTCACAACTAAGATTATTTTTATTATTTCTTTGGCTTGCTCATAGGTTCCAAACCTAGGCTATGAATTTTCCACTGGTTCATTTATCAATGCTTCAATAGCATTGGTGGCTTGATCTATGTTGACCTCATACTCAAGTGGTACTAACCATGCTATCCTTAGTACAACTGGTTTGATAAAGGTGTTATCGGTGTCCACCATAAAAAAATTTCAGTCTTATACTTTCCTACCAGTTGTTCTGGTATCCTCATCCTTTTTTGCATTCTTTCCTTAAATCCAGCAAATTATTCATCCATAGCTGATGTAAAATTGCCACCTAATGACTTGGTGAATTCACTAATTTGAATGGTCACTGGTCGGGAAGTACCCCAGTTGACATTTCCTATAGATGGAAAGAAGTTCCAGAAATAGAAAAATGTACACATTAGAAGTGATCCAAACTTACATGAATTGGACTTTGTAGACCTGATTGTCCCCATGTTCTCATCTAACTGCTTCAGTAGAAGCTCAGATAGATCTAATTGTAGACCCTTCTTTACAATCTTGTAAGCACTGTCAACTGCTCCACATGCTATGTTGTTTAACCTGCTAGATTGGTATATCTCGTATCCTAGTACACATGCACCAAAATTTAGTTTTGGATCGATGATGGTGTTAACCTTCAATCCTCTGTTATCCCATACTGCACTTGTTATCTTCTCTATCTCAAGACGAGAAGGGTGTTTGAGTGCCTTGACCTTGTCAGTTATAGGATAACTGATAATAGTGTGTATCACATCTCTGATGATCGGTTTTGGCTCATCTAGCCACATCTTTCGATCATGCACTCTGCTCAGCACTACCTGAATCCACTCAGTTTTAAACTCCCTCGGGAACATTAGGGCATTTTTTAGCCCTTTGACCTCGATGTGTTTGTGTTCCTCCTTGATGGTTCCGCCTGTACATAGATTCTTGTAAGCTTGATGAATCTCAAGATCTCCTATCTCGATGATCTTGAAATGTATGTAGGCTCCTACATCCTTAATCAGTAAAATCCTAGGTGGAATTCCTGAAAAATTCTCTAGCGTTGTCGGGTTGCAAGGCAACCTCTAGACATATTTTATACTTAGGTTCTTCACAAGTGGACTTCTTGATCAGATTAACCTTCTTCTCTTTGGCATTCTTGATCTTGGAAATGCATGAAGTTGTTTCCATCATTTCTGAGAAATTAATGCTTTTCCCATAAATAACAATAAGCTCAGTGAGTCCTTAGTTACTTACTTCAACCTTCTGTTGCTACTATTATTCAAAATATGAATGCCATGAATCTTCTTGGAATGCTCTTCAATCTGGTCGCTCTGCTTAGCTTCTCAATCGCTTTGTGAATAATGAGCTCTTCCATCACCCTATTTGTAGATGATTCCCTAAGTGGTACAATTAATACTCTACCCACTTGTCGTGTGTTGAAGACGAAGTTGCTCGGGTATCACACACACTTTCAGCTTAGGGTAAGTGACAACTCACTTGACCTTTCATAGGTTTACCGACGATGCTTGGTAAGTGGAGAAGACTCTAATGCATTTTTCATGATTACCAACGAGTCTCAGGTTACATTGATTAAATTAGTTTTCACATGTACACCAACGATTCTCGGTATGTATAGACAACTTAGCTTTGTATGTACACCGATGATTTTCAGTAAGCATTGACTGACGAGATTGCATTCACAGAATCATAAAAAGTAATACCATAGTGCATCTTTATTCATGCTAGTTTGGCATTTCATCCATGTATAATGGAACTAATGTAAAGTATAACTTGGTATAATGCAGTTCCATACTTACTTGTTCTGCTTAGGTGGGGGTGGTGATGTCATTAGATCCATTGGATAAGGTGTCATCAATTGCATTGCTCGGTCCAGCTTCATCAGTGTTTGTATCTTTCCTCCACATTTTTTTTCTCATTCTTTTGATGTCTTCAATTGTGTTTCCATTGGGAAAAGTGCCTGTCTCTGTCACTCGATCTCTGCAGTCCTTTCTTAGATGACTGACCCTATGACAGTGTAAGCATGCCATTCCAGGATTAGTCTAGCTTCTGGACTTTCTTGTCCATTTCCTCATGCAGTTTGCAACTATGTGACCAAATCTTCCACACTTTATGTAGTTTGCCCATGTGTTGTTATCCCAGACATATGAGTTACTAACTCTTTTCAGTTGATAATCATTTTCTTGATCTTTTGGCTTTTATGCTTGCCTTTTCTTCTTCCCGCATTCAAGAGATGTGTGCCCATGCATTTTTCAAGTAGGATAATATTTTTCCATGCAGGTTTCCTTCTTTGGTTGTATCACCTTAGATTTACATTCATATGCTTTATGTCCTTTCTTGTTACATTTATAACAATTTCCTATGAATGTAGATGTGGAGTTAGGAATACCTTTCATTTTGCTCCTACAAACATTTGATGTGTGGCCTGGTTTTCCACAGTGATTGCATGACTGCTTTCTTGGTCTTGGATTTGTGTAGACATTCTTTGGATTAGCTTGGTATGGCAATTCTCCATGATCGGTATACCCTAGCCTAGTGTTATTGTTGAATCTTCTTTGTCCATCCAGAAAATCATCCATCCTTTTTGTACTTTCTTCAACTCTCATAATCATGTCATTGTGATGTTGTCAAATTCTTACTTCATGCTTCAATTTTTCATTTTCTTCTCTTAGCTCACCAATATATTCTATTCTTTCAATGAGTTCTATGTTCACTTGGTTTGCCTCTTGACTCATAATAATGATCTGATTGGTGACCTCATGATGATGTTCAGTAAGTCTTTGTATTTCTGACTCTTTCTCTTGTAGCTTTTCAGTGATCTTCTTCCTGTCATTAATAGCTAATGTTCTTTCTTGCTTAGCTGGTCTAGCATTTTTCATGACATCAATCATCCTTACCATCTGTGTCTCTTGACCAATTTTTAGTATCTTTACTTGCTCTGTCAGATGTTGATTTCTTTCATTCAGACTTGTGATGCTACCTTCAGATGTGTCTGATGCTTTGCTAGATGTAGATCCTGATGACTCAAATAAATCTGGTATCTCTTCTTCATGATAGTCTGTTTCATTACAACAAGATGCCATAACCTTTATTTCATCCAGTATTTCTCTCATCTTGATTCTTGCTACTTTGTATAGCTCATAGAAGATCTGTATCTCTAGCTTCTGATTCTCAATACCTTTGTCTAGCTTATACCTTTCCATTGTATAATATTTTCTCTAAAGTATTTAAAATTTTCCAAATAAGAGATCTAGCTCTGATACCAATTGTTGGAAATAATGGAAAGGTGTGTACTGAGAGGGGAGGGGTGAATTAGTACCCTTAAAACTTTTATAACTTAACTTTAATCCTTTATGCAATCAATTTCTTGTATTACCGACCATCTCTATTATTCTACCTTTATGCATGTAATATCAATTCATAAACTTAATTGCATGTAAACATTTATGAAATGTATTGACACATGACACAAGATTTGGTAATGCAAAAAAACCTTGTTAGAAGGTAAAAACTGTGGTGGAGATGAAACCCATAAAACTTCACTATTTGCAGAATGGAAGGGGCCGGTTAAGGCTTACAATTTTGATCACTTCTGATGATCTACCCTGTTAGGAGTATTTTGTGGAGACTGGTTAAGGTCTACTATGTTAAGATCTTTAGCAACACTGTTTAGTGTGCACTCGGTTAAGAGATTACAAAGGATTGTTAAAACCACCTTTCTCAAGGATTTCTTCTATTTTCTACACTTGTTAGAATGTAGTAAAAAATATTTATTGACCTGAGTATATACAATCTATAATTTCTGGATACAGATCCAATAAATTTCACATGTATAATTATCACCTACAGTGATTGATCAATACCTCTATTCTGTTCGGTAGCCTTGGTTCTTGTTCTTGATAACTGATTTCATCTTTGGCTGTTCTTCTGCATAAAACTCTATCTCTAATCCATAGAAGTGTGTACGAATACAATCATCATCACATCCATCTGTTCTGATTGATTGTACATCTATTTATACAATGAGTTTTACCTAAATGAGTTTCACGCATAACAATGTTAACTCTATGATCAAAGGTTTACAACTTGACCTTGATCTCCTAGTTTGCATGTTTCTAATCAATTAGACTGATTAAAACAATTACAATTACATTGCTTGTCCCTCAATAAATGGATTTAAAGCTAAATATAAAACACAAGTGTTTTATCTAATGTGGATGTCAGATCCACATTCCTCAAGATTTATAACTATTTTTTGGTAGACTAGTGCTCGGGTTGCTTTGTAGTCTGTCGAGTTCCTCTGTTATATGTTCTGTCGGGTTACACTATAATCTACTTGTCGGGTTCCTCTATCGGTTTCATCTATCGGGTTCCTCTTGTAACATTTTTGGGTTGCAATAGTAAACTGTGTCATCGAGTTCCCTTGTGAACTTGTCTGTCAGGTTGCACTAAACTTGTCTTTCGGTGTTGGTGTTACTGAGGGTTCATAACTATTTTTCCTTTCATACTAATGGAAAAATATGTCTTCAGTGTGAGAGAGGGAAAATAATATTTGAATTATGGTTGAGGCGATGGAGCCTATCACAGGGCATACAATGTTTCAAGTGGCATAAATTCCACCGGTTTGACTATTTTTGAGGCTGAGGATGAGGATGGGAAAGATGATTATTGCTAGGATGAGGTTGAATGTGTGGTTGGCTCTCATGCCTAGGTTAGGGCCCCTAGAAAGGAGAATATTTTTCGTTGTTTGACGCTCTAGTCATAGACTGTTTCAAAAAGAAAGAAACCGTGGGTGCCTTTGTTTGGGGTTAAACCTAGCACTAAACCTTTGTCAGCTCTGATTGTCATTATTTTTGATCCAATGGGTGGTACGTTTGTGATATCTATCCTAGATTTTTTATTGATCAAAGTGTTTCTCTTATTGTTCTATCTATGGTTGGTAAATTTAAGGGGCATTACTCAAACATTGAGGTGGTTTTTTCCTTCATTCGAAGAATATTGAAAACCAAGGATTTGGTAGATGTCCTAACAATCCCTAAAGGTTTCTTCTCATTTGCCTCTACATGTAATAAATATTAAAATTGATCCTATGCAGAGAATCTTGGGTTATTAAAAAGGTGTCCTTAGCTCTTAAGAGAAGGTAACTAGGTCTTGATCTCATTGATTCTTCCTTTAATGTCATCCCTATTTGGGTCTGATCACCTGGGCTTGCTTTAAAATATTTGAATGAATAGGTTTCAAAGAGATAAAAAGATAATTTTGGGAATTTCTATCTATTGGTGGAATAACAACCTTTAGAAAATGATTGGTGTTTGCAAGGATTTGTGTCCGTATTCATCAAGATTCACATTTTCCTTCATTTGTTGAGATCCATTTGAAGTTTGGTGTGTGGGATCATCCCATAGATTTTGAAATCTTTCCTTTTTCCTACTTTTTATGTATAAAATTAGGCCATTTGGCCAAAACTTGTCCTTCTAAAATTTTCTAAAAAACAAAGAATGTCTAGAAGGAGAAAGCTTGGCAGCCCACCTTGGGAGGTAATAAAGATAAAGTTATCATAATTGCTGAAGGTAAGACCTTAGGATATACCACTTATTTGGTGTGGATTCCTCTAAGTATCTTGAAGGTTGGGAAGTGGTCTAAAACTTTGAACCTGTGATACATGATCCCCTTATTCATGAACCTTTGCATATTTTGAAAAAGTGTACTATTAAGGATGGGAATGGGGCCAAGGTGCAAGAACAATGGTTTCTTCCTTTGGTGTGGAGCCTTTGAAGGAAAGTATAGAGACCAATCTACAACTGATCCTATTGGATGAGGCATAGAAGGATCTATGAGCAAGAATGATGAAGATGGGAGCAACATGGTGACCTCTATTTACATGTGTGAGAGATTTGATGATTCTGTTCTACACAATCTAAGTGCTATGAAAATAGTGAATGCTCCCTTAGACAAGAATTCCTTGAACAATTTTACTCAAAAATTCCTCAATCTATATAACCAAAAAACAATCCAGGAGTGTCCAGATGGTATGGGCACAAGCAATAATTGAAAATATAAAAAATATAATTTTTTGGTATTTTCTAGGTTTTAGTAAATGGTATTTTTAGAGGTCTTCGGAGCATTTTTAGCCTTTGAAAATTTGGACAATCCTTTATGAGTGTTATTATAGGTAGAATCATAAGGGACTGAAACTAGAGCTCTTGGAGATCTTTCCAACGGTGAAAACGGTTCATAGTTTCGAGCCCTGAGTGAGATTGTATATAATATTTTGACAGTTTTGATAGATTTTGGTTTTTATTTTTTAATAAATATTCTAGACTGTTTATTTTCAATTCCAAGGGGACTTTGGTGACCCTTGGGATCTCATAAACATTGTATATACATATTTTTGAATGGAATGGAATCACTTTTAGCTTGCATCTATTGTTGTCAACTTTTTTGTTCTTGTAACAAGTTTGTCAATACCACAGGTCATACACCAGGTATTGTACTCTGAAATCATAATTCAGATCACTAAATGATCTCATATTAGACAAAGGAGGTAATCTCATAAAAAGAAGGGAGGAGTTTGATTCTTTAAAAGAAGACTATAACTTTGAAGACTCTGATCAAGAAGATGGTTCACCCTTTATTGAGGTCAAACCAAGGTATTGTAAGGGTAGATGCCCCTCTCATGGTGTGTCAAATGGAAACAGAGCTAAATATGATTGTGGGTGCACTAGAGGTTTAGGAAAGAAACCTCTAAAGTGGAGCATAGAACATAATAGTTTGTAGGATATGGTTGATAAAGTTCAAAAAACTCTTCCAGAAATGTGCTTCAAAAACACCCCCATTATAAAATAAAATTTATTTCTAGGAATATTTGAGGGTTAAAAAAACCTAAAAAACATGACCTCTTGTCCAATCTTATTAGGGATCACAAACTTGATATTTTTCTTGTTCAAGAGACTAAAATACAGATTGATAAGCTTATGAAACTAACTAATTGTCGCTTCAAAGACAATGGTATTCACTTTTGTAATGATGATAGGGATTTAGGAGGGATTGCGACCTTTTGGAATATGAAAACTACTTTTGGAGAGCCTATTTGGGAGGATGCTAACCATTTAACTACCAAGTTTACTCATATTTGGGATGGATTTTCTTTGATTATGTCTAATATCTATGCCCATAACAATTCAAAATCATTGGCTACTTTCAAAGATCCTCATAAGGAGGAGAAATGACTTGTCATAGGGGATTCTAATACTCCTTTATATCTGTAGAAGTTGATAAATCCAACTTCACAGCTTGCCAAGAACACCTGCATGCAAAATACCTGTTGCAAAGATTGAAGCCAACAACAGAAAAGCAGAAACCCTTCTATGCTCAAAAGGTGAGAGCTCAAAATGTATTCGAAGAGTATGAAAAAAAACATTACAAAGTTCAGCCTATAAAGGTGAACAAACCCTAAAACATAAATACTAGGTTGCACATTATTAATTAAGAATTAAT
>MU226547.1:2336800-2348756 GCA_018584345.1 Thuja plicata | reverse complement strand
AGGCAGAAGACTGAAAAGCAGACCCCTGTGAGGTGGAAGAGGATGGAGAGGAAATAGTGCTCTTCTGAAGGAGAGCTTGCAAATCTGCAATATGTTTCTCATAGCCATCAAATCTCTTCTGATAACATTGTGACTCATCATGTGTCCCCTTCTGACAATAGGAACATGTAGGGTTTTGAGTCTTTTGTTTCTCCTTTTTAGAAGAAGATGGTGGGCCAATAGAGTGCTGGGAAGAGGAATCAGATATCGGCTTTGGCTTCGGCTTCTGTGTATCGTGAGATGACCTGGCAAGCAATGCCTGTGACTGTGAACCTGTAAGAGAATCCATCTGACTGAGCTTGGACTGTTCACGAGTTAACCTCTCACAGAAGGTCTCAAAAGAGGGCATAACATGTCATGCACCCAGTGCATCCATAGTGGAGTAAAAGGTAGAAGTGAAGATCTGATAAGGACCATGAAGCTTGGAGAGTATCAGGAAGATACACTCATCATCTGACTTCGTCTTTCCAGCAACCTGTAAGATAGATCAAAGGGACTTGAACTTCATCAGGAAGTACTCAATGCTGGTGAATGAGTCAGGTGCCAAGGAGGTGAACTCTGCATCTATCTAGAGAATCCTGAACTGATCCATGGTGCCAAACAAGGTGGCGAACTTGTCCCACATATCCCTGGGTGTAGTCAGACCATCCAGGTGGA
Source organism: Thuja plicata (assembly GCA_018584345.1). Classification (NCBI taxonomy): domain Eukaryota; kingdom Viridiplantae; phylum Streptophyta; class Pinopsida; order Cupressales; family Cupressaceae; genus Thuja; species Thuja plicata. Next base: position 2,348,060 of record MU226547.1, on the reverse strand, counting down.
ACAACAACCCATATGAAATGTTCATGGCAATGAGGCCCATTGCCTCATCCATCCTGTTTCTGTGCATAAGCGCCTCATAAGGCCTCTGAAGAACTGGCTGAGCCGCATCCATGCATAACCATAAACCTCATGACATGAGGAGTCTGGTCATGTGTGGCTTCCATGTGTGGTATTTGTGAGGTGTCAGTCGGGCCACAGAGGGGTCTGACATTGAAAGAAGAATAAGATGGAAGTAGAAGGGTCTTTCTGAATGAAATGACAGAAAGTAAAATGCACCCCCCTACAATGTATAATCCTATCCCCTGTGCACCACAAATAAACAACTACTAAAAGCACAGAGAAAACGAGAGAAAAACCTGAACACCGGATGCAGAGAGGAGGGAAAATAAAGCCTCAACTTCAAGGCTAAAAATAGGAACTCAAACAGCTGAATCAAAAAACAAGACTAGCATCATTGCGTCCATCTCGGAAACACATTTCCGACGATATTTCATTTTCTAAAAAAGGACACCGTATGCTCAAGTTACGGTGAAAAAACCAACTGCCTCTCTGAAAGATAACTCTCTGGAAAAACACAGAGATGACATTAAATTTGACGGCTGTTTGGCCATCCCCGGACGTCGGCGGAGCTGCGGTGGTCCGTGAGCGGCGCCACCGGCGGAGGCGGCGACCTGGCGGGGTGGCGTCGGCGGGTGGGTCGAGCGCGGGTGGTGGTCGGGCAGGGAGGAGGCGGCGGCGGGCCCGGGCGGCGGAGCGGTGGCTCCTGGGTGGCGCGCTGCCCTGCAGTGGCGCGTGGGCTGGCAGTGCCAAAAAAGTGCAAAAAAAGCACATTTTTAAAAAAATTTTGAGGTTTTTTTCTCGATTTTCAAGCCGTACGGCCCTAGGAGGCCAAATTTTTTTGCCTGTGGTCACAGAGGCCAAAATAGTCAAACTTTATATGTATTTTGACTCTCCCAGGCCTTCTGAACGCAATGGCAACATATGTTTTGGCTCAATCTACTCCAGAAGATCGTGCCTCCTTCAAAGTGATAGAAAAACCTCAGAAAAGCTGTGGCTGTCGTCTTCGAATCGAGGCTTCAAAAATCTTCAACCTAGGCAGCAACAGGGTGGCTCTGATACCATGTAGAAGTTGATAAATCCAACTTCACAGCTTGCCAAGAACACCTGCATGCAAAATACCTGTTGCAAAGATTGAAGCCAACAACAGAAAAAGCAGAAACCCTTCTATGCTCAAAAGGTGAGAGCTCAAAATGTATTCGAAGAGTATGAAAAAAAACATTACAAAGTTCAGCCTATAAAGGTGAACAAACCCTAAAACATAAATACTAGGTTGCACATTATTAATTAAGAATTAATTAATAACGCACCGAAGAGAAGCTAAAGCAACTAGAGTAATAATACTCTAACAGTATCAAGAGGAAAATTTTGGTGGCTCCTAGGTTTTGCCTGATAATTGGATTGATTTGACAGATTTGGATCTTCATGGAGCATGTTCTACTTGGACTAATCAACTAGCTGGTGATAATCTCATTCAGGTATGGTTGGACAAAGCTTGTATTTCTCCTCATTGGATGAAGAAATTTTCATTTTCTCTTTTGACCATCTCTAGAATAAACTCAAATCACTTTTTGATATGATTATTTGAAAAATTCTTTGGTGGTTAAAAAATCTCCCCCTTTTGATTTGTGAAGATGTAGTTGTTTTATCCTCATTTTAGGGATAAAATAAGAGATTGGTGGAGTTTTAATGTGAATGGATCAACCATGTTTCATTTTTATAAAAAGATGAATCATATAAAATCAAAAGCTAGACATTGAAATAAGGAATCCTATGGGCATATCTTTGCACATGAAAGTACTCTTCAACTAGATCTCTAGGATATTCAAAGGAAAATCCAATAGGAAGGCTATTCTGATGACTCTCTTGCTTAGGTTAATAGGATTTTGACTGAAATCCATGATATAATTTCTAAAGAAGAGCACTTTTGGAGACAATCCTCAAGGGCGCTAGTTGAGTTGTAGAGATAGGAATACTAGATTCTTCCACATTTCTATTCTCAAACACAAGGCTTGCAACATGATCTCAAGCATAATGAAAGGAGGCATTTTCATTCAAAAGGAGGAAGAGATTTTCAAAGAGGATTTTCTATTCTTCTCCAATCTGCTATCTAATGAGGTCCCTTTAGATGTACCATCAATAGGATTTATTAATGTCATCCTTGATATGGTTGATGAAGATACTTATAAAAAGTTGGTTGCTAGTCCTTCTGGTGCAGGAGCACCTAGGCTATCCTCAAAACCCTAGTTAGTTTTGGCTTGTAACTAATCTAGCAAAGTCAGTATGTTTTTTCTTAGACCTTAGAAGGTCTTGTTGTTATGTGTGACTAGGTGAATTAGTGGTTAGTGCTAATTTCATTCTAGTTTAGGTTAGTTTGCTTTTAAGTGTTTAGTCCTTAGAATAGGCCTAAATTTGGGAAATGGGGTCTAAATGTGTCCTAGACCTATATAAGGTGAAAAATATGCTTAAAATATGTTAGCTCATTGTTTTTTATGGGTTAGAGGCCCTAAAAGATAGTTTGCATCATAAATGCAGAAGATGCTCAAAAGTTGTCATAACAACAATTGCAACTTTTGCAAATGTTGCATGCAACTTGACAAATTTGGATTCCCTCATTATAGGAGTGGGAAATCAATTCTAGTGGCCTAAAATAGTGGAGGAAGAATCTTATGATACTCTATGGATCATTTCTTGAGGTAGATTTGATTGTAAGCAAGTTTTTGAAAGCAATAGAGCAAGTGTTCAGAGATACAGAGTACAATCGACTTGTTTGAGTGTTCTTAGTGTTTTAATGGATTAAAAGACTAAATATATTGTTGGATTAATGTAGTAGGAATAATTTTAAGACTTTTTAATTCAGGGAGAAATTACTGTAGAGTTAATTTGTTAGCTGTAGGAGATTGTTTAAGTTTTAGAGAGTTTGTTGGTCCAGTTCAGTGTAGTTTAGGTTTTATGGATCCCCCATGAAATCCAACTGTGGGAAACTCAAAAGGTTGGATTAATGAGTTAGGGGAGACTCTTTACAATGTACATATGCAAGTAGGAGGTCTAAGGAGTCGAGTAGCTATTTTAAAAGTTATGCCCTATGCGAGCAATGCCTGTTCGGCTAGGTGTGTAACAATGAAAGAATTGAGTGCCATTGCAAGGGAATGTTTGGGAGAAGAAAACCAATTGCAGGTTTAGAAGAATTAGGGTCTGTTTGAGCCCTTTCTATGATCTGAAGTCCTTACCAATCCATCTGGATATATTTCTAGAGATAAATTAGATGACTACAACTAATGCATGAAAATAGCCCTATTTGACCTACATTTCAAGACAACAGTGTACGGAGGACTTAGGGAGATAAAAAATTGAAAATCTATAATGTCTTTGAAAAGGGTGTCTAAATCCTAAATTTAGTTTAGGGTTGTTTGAGATTTTTGAGAGAGAATCTAGAAAAACCCTCTAGATAAGGCTAATTGGGCTACTAGGCCTAATAGGATCAAAAGTAGTGTGAATCCGGAACTTGATTGATTTGAGTTTGAAGACCAATTCAAATGGAATAGATTGGGCATCAAAAGGATGGTTTAGTGATGGACATATCCCTTGTAGCACTGGTGAACAAGTTATGAGAAGTTTGAGCTTGGAATCATCCAAGAGAGCATAGTGACAAAGAGCAAATTTCAATGTTGGAAATCCTTCAAGGTTAAGCACAAGAGAACTAACTCTTAGAGTGGAGTTAGGATAGTATTAGGGTGGAGAATTGAGACTATTAGGGTTATAGGAGAGAAATAGGAATCCTAAGTAGACTAGGACAAGCAGAGTCCTAAGTTGAGCAAGTGCAAAGCAAACCTTGGAGCACTTCCATCACCTTCCACTAAGGAGATTAAAGTTTCTCTTTTTCCCTTTGAAGGTAATAAATCCCCTATCCCTAATGGTTTTCCTATGTTACTTATTTATTGTTTCTAGGATATCATAAGTAATGATATTGGGGCTTTTGTTGTAGAGATCTTTGGTAGTGGGAGAATCCTAAAGGAATTGAATTCTAGTTTTATTGTTCTAATCCCTAAGAATATTGGTGCTGACACCTTTGGAAAATTTAGGCCCATTAGCTTATATAATTCTATGTATAAAATTTACTCCAAAGTTCTAGCTCCCTGTCTCCTTTCTTTTTTGTCTAAAATTGTCTCTAGTTAACATAATGACTTTGTTCTAGGGCACCAAGTTTTAGATTTCATTTATACTATTTATGAGGATATTCATTCTTTAGAGGAAAACAAAAAGGATAATTTCCTTCCTAAATTAGATCTTATGAAAGCTTATGATAGAGAGAATTGGAGATTTCTTATTAAATCTCTTAAAACTTTTGGGTTCAAGGAGAAGTTTGTAGAAATCTTTGGCAAATTACATTTACTGCTAAATCCTTAGTGATTGTTATGGCTCTCCTCTGGTTTATTTAGAAGCTAAAGGGGTCTGAAATAGGGAGATCCTATATCCCCCCTTCTTTTTACCATTATGGTTGAATTCCTTGGTAGATATTTACAAGAAATGATCACTACTGGTGTGTTAAGGGCCCTTCATCCCTCCTCTCACTAGCTTATCCACTCACATCAATAATTTGTTGATGATACCATTATTGTGGAAGCTCATAGTCTTAAGAAGATTTTCTCTACCTATGAAGTCTCCTATGACCAATAGGTAAATCTTCATAAGAGATCTATTTTAATCCTTAATACTCCCGAGGACAGGAAAAGGAGTATTGATAATGTATCAGACTACAAAATTGAGCTTCTTTTTTCAACTCATCTTGGACTTCCTTTGTGCAATAAGGTTCCAAATTCATTTTGGATGAAGCTTACTGAAAAGTTCAATTTGAAGTTACCTGGATGGAAAGGGTCCCTCTTAAGTCGTGGAAAAGGTTCAATTGTTAAACGTGTCTCTTCAAAACCTTCCAGATTATGTGATGAGCATCTTTAAAATTCTTGCAAAGTTTACGAAGGCTATAGAAAGAATTCAATTTTTATTATGGTCTAGCATTGAAGAGAAAAAATGATTCCTCTTGTGGCATGCAAAAATGTTTGCAGATATAAATAATATGGTGGCTTAAGTCTAAGATACATTAAGAATTTTAACTTGATCCTACTTGCAAAATAAATTTGGAGACTTTTTCATACTAAAAGTGAGCGGATATCTATATTTTGCAGGAAGTATTTACAAGACTTTGCCTCTTTATCTAACTTTTTAAGTTCGAAGGATCTTCCTTCTAGTTCTTTTCTTTGGAACCATATGGATCATATTTGGTTGGGACATGAGGCCTTATCTAACTCTATTATATATGGCCCCTTTATGGAGGATTATATTAACCAATTTGGGGTCTTTGTGAGAGATTATATTCAAAATAGTGCTTGGAAGGATATAAAAATGGTTCGCAGGGATCTTTCAAGCCTCTAGTGCATTCTCAATTCAATTTTTATCTTGTAGTAGGCCTCCTTAGATAAGATGGTGTGAGAAGCCTCCGCTTCTAGTTAGTATTTAGCTGCCTCAACTGTCTATCTTTTGTATCCTACTATTTCTCCTCCACCTTTTTGGGCTAGAGTTTGAAGCCCTAATTTTATTCCCAAGATTAATATTTTTTTTCAGGATCTTTCTTCAAAACAAGGTCCTCACTTTGGATAGGTGTAAAAATGGTCTTTCTCTTGTTAATAGGTGCTTCCTTTATTTTGAAATTTCTGAAAGTGTTTTAAATCTCCTTTTGGACTTCCCTTTTGTTCGTGATTTTTGGTATCATATTCCAAGTCTTTTGAGTTTGGACTTGGTCTTCCCCTCCTCCTTGGATGATTTCTTAGGCATATGGGTTTCCCCTTCCTCTAATTCTGCCCGCTCTTTCCTTTGGTCCCTTGTTATTCCTCACTTGGCATAGGGTGTTTGGAAAGACAGTAATAATTGGGTGTTTAGAGACTCCCCACTGGGTGCTGATCAGATGTCTTCCAAATTCTCTAGAGCCATCAAAGAAATTTTTTATTTTCGGGATCTCTTCTTCCAAACCTAGGGATAGAGTTCCTCTTATTGATTATGATTTGCAAGTGGCTTGTAGATGGAAACTCCAAGTTGATATATCCATTCCTATCAAAAAAGTTAAAGCATCCATAGATGATATTATGTGGCAGACCCCGCCTCATGACTGGGTTAAGGTTAACTTTGATGGGGCGACAAAGGGAAATCCTGGGATGATTAGATATGGGGGAGTATTAAGAGATGAAGATGGCAGGTTCATTTCAGTGGCGGCGATCCCCTTGTAAAGAGAGACAAATCACCTTGCTAAAGATGTTATTGCATACCATGGGTTATTTCTTGCCTCACAATCTAATTGTAAACATGTCTGGATTGAAGGAGCTTAACATTATAAAATGCCTTAAAAGGTTGCAAAGGCCTAGTTCGACAATCAAGAATTGGATAGAGGACTTTATAGCTATTATAAATATATTTTATAAAGTCTATATTTATCACGTATTGGGGAAGCTAATGGTGTTTTCAACTCCCTTGGTAATATTGGTGTCCATAGTAACTATAAAATGGAGTGACGAAGGGGTGATATTTCCAAATCAAACCAACAAATTAATTTCTTATGACAGGCAACATGCTTGGGCGATGACCTTACTTTCTAGATGATTTGTAATCTTTTACTAATTTTGCCCCTCATTATTACCACACACTTTGTAGATAGTATAAGAGACCTTTCTTGTGGATCCAAGCACAATGTTGTGTGTCTCAATAGGTTCAGGACTTTTGGTGGGGCTAGATACTTTGTGAAGGGAAGAGATTTTGTCATGGGAGGTGATAGGAATAGATCAAAACCGATCACTTTAAAAGAAGTGAAGAAAAATAACACGATATGGAGAATTTTGTACAAAGGTGGAGTTTCACCCTACATGGAATGACTTCATGGTTTTTACCATAATTTATTAAAATTGTTTGTCTAGGGTTGGAAAGATGGACATGTAAATGTGTATAGCCATAAGTTTGACATAATAAAGGAGCTAATTACACATGTTATTGGAATTTCCATGGAAGGAAAGAAGTTTTTCAAGGACTAGAAGTCATCTGATGTGGAGGTTCAAAATTTTATGAAAAGGAAAGAGGGCAAGCACCTGGTGAAATAGTCAAATGGAGGCTACATGATGAAATCCCTCAAACCTCTATGGGTGACAATTTTCAAGGTACTTATTTAGTATTTTAACCTTTATGGCCATTATACTATTGTTTATGGGCATAATTTTTCTCTTCCTAACCATTCTATACATAAAGATATGATCTCCTTTATACTGAGAATGGGTATTATAGATCATACAAAGAGACCTAAGAACCTTATCACAGATAAAGGGTTAATCTTGTTGATAACAAAGCATATAAAGTTTTCTAAAGGGATGTCTAAGATACCCCTTATTTTAGAGAATTTTGATAACAACAAATTTGAGCTAGAGGAGGCTCAGATATCATATATTATAAGGAGGATGAATGGAAAATAGAGGATGAAGATGATCCCAATTTTGTTTATCAAGGGGAGAAAAGAAAGAACTCTAGTAAGAAGAAAGACATCTAAAAACAAAAAGCCTCTCGTGTTTTCTCTATTTTTTAGGACATTTAAAAAAATAACCAAAGGTGCTTGGGTGTCTCCTTTGTAGTTACTGACACAGAATGAAGATCTTATTTTCCTAGAGACCTAGAGAAAGACTCTCCACTCCTAAATTTTGACAAAGAAATCCCTAATGATCTTTTGGGAGTGTCAGAATGCATCGGTGGATACTTTCAGAATACACAAGTGTTTTTTCCATGAGCTCAACGATATGAAGATTAAAATATGATCTTTGCAAAGTAATTATGAAAAATCCAATCTCAAGGTGATTTGTGGATTGAAAAGGAAGGAAGAAACGTAGTTTCTTTGCTTCAAAAGGAAATCAAGGATGTTGGGTGTATGAAAAAGGACTATGAGGGTAGAATCACTGGACTGAAGACCAATTACAAGAAAATTAATGACAATCTTATTACCTTGGGTTAATTTCAATGACACAGTTATTAAGAGAAATATAGATAGTATGACTCAGAAATTTGAGAAAGTGCATGAAGCCAAGATGCAATTTGTGGATTTAGAGGTTTTAGATAAGGGTAACCAAATTCTTCTAGAGGAAGAAAAAGGACCCAATACTCACACACGGGCTCACCTCAAAAGAGTTGTTTAAAAATCAAACTATGATCTAAAGGACATGAAAAGGCTCTCTATGAATGTCTCTCAACTCAAATTTAAAGCGACAAAGGCTTTAAAAATCCTAAATTAGTTCTTGTTTTTCTATTTGTTTTGCTTCCTTTTTGCTATAAGTTGGCTACCTTTTTAATAATTTTTTACTTTATTAGCTTTTTGTAAATATGGTTTCAGGTCCCTTAAAAACCCATTTGACACTTAGTAAAAAACTTTGTACAAATTCAGAGCATGGATGCCCGATGCTGGGTTTCCTTGTTGGGGCCAACCTCCTCCAACAAGGGGATTTTTGTGGTGGAGCGGGGTGTTTTCAGTTGCCCGATGATAGGTTTCCCTGTTGGGGACTCTGTGTTTTCAAATTTTTGATGTTGTTCTGCGGGCTCTATTTCTGTGTTTTTCAGGCTTATCTTTTTTTGCAGAGCATGGTTTGTTGTGGGCGATGGGTTTCTCAGTGGCATTGTTTCGTCTTCTCGCCAAGCTGTTGTTGGCAGTTTTCAAGGGCCCAACTTGGTTCTTTCAAGGGTGTGTGGTGTTAAAGATTTGTATTTCCTTGTTAGAGACCAAGAGCTGTATTTCTATTCTCTTAAGTGGGCTAGTGTTGTTCATGAATGGATTCATCTCTATAAGGCTCCCATTAAGGTGGAACCTATCCCTATTGAGGTGGGATTTATTTTTTTGATTACAATTTGGTTATGATTCATTCTTCCTTTGATTTATCCTCTCTTTTGTCTTATTGAGGTGACAACCATTCCTATGGAGGTTGATTTTAACTCTAGACATGTGGAGATCTGGGGTTTGTTATGGACTACTCTCTATTGTGATTGTTCGGATATGGGGTCAAATGTCATTCTGTATTCCTCACTGATTTTTCCCTTCTCTTCTTTTCCTATTGAGGTGGGATTCTCTCATATTGAGGTGGAGAAGAGTTGCTATGTAGAGACATGGATGGCCTAAGGGGCGCTTTTTCAGTTGACAACATTCTGCTTGTGGGAGCCAAGTCAGAACCCATACTACAAGTTTGGGGAGCCTTTCAAAACCCCAAGATGGTTTTGGGTGCCATGTTAAAACCTAAAAGTTCTTCACCTGGTTCTTCACTATATAGTCTCTTGAGGATGGTTGTTATGGTTATGGGAGCCAAGTCAAAACCCATGGAAGTTTGGGGAGCCTTTCAAAAACCTATATTTCCAACTAGTTTTTCATTCTTTAATCTTTTGAGGCTGTTTCTTAAGGTTCGAGGTATTGGTTTAGAATGTTTTTCTAAAGTTCTGGGATCCTTGTCAAAACTCAAAGTTAACATGTTTTTCATTGTTAAGGTTCAGGAAGCCTTGAAAACCCTAGTTTTTTGGGCTTAGACCTTTAGTTTTATGTTCTCTTGGGAAACCTGAGCCTTGTATGATCCATATTTATAGGTTGCTAATCGTTTGCTGGTTGTTGACTGTTGTTTTGTAAAGCTTAATCATTTACAACTAAATTTTTCTTAGGGGTTCTAAACCCCCCTCAAAATCTGATCGTAAAGGGTTTCAGAGCCCTTTCAAAACCTATTTTTTACCTTAATAAAAAGCTTCGTATAAATTCATGTCTAATTTATTATATAAAATTACAATTATTATTTACAATAGTGATTATAAATACTTATCACACCATCATTAGAATAAAATACTAACCAATAGTATAATACATTTTTTTGTATAAAATGTACAAGGCCTGAAAAATCCCATATATTGATATAAAATTTAATTAGAATATTGACATAGGAATTGAAACTTGAATGTCAAACTAACACCCAAAAAGATACATAACAAGCTATATCAAAACTAAATGAGAGCCCTAAAGAGAAACCGTGAGGTTCGGCTAGAGGTCATATTTTTCAAATACATTACGATGACCATATCAGATTAGTTGCTAATAGAACAATATCATAACCAAAGTGGAGAACAAAATAGAAAAACTAACTATTGCCTTTAATTATCATGTTTCAAAAAGTAAACAACTCCTCGCATGATCACATAAATCCATTACCCAGACACACGGGAAGAAGCAACTGCTTCCTCAAAAGCTCTCTCCTCCAAATTGCTCTCAGACGAAATGGGATGCCAATTGCATCAAAATACCACAATCTTGCAAGAGATCAAATATGTTAGATAAAAATATGTTCACCACCTGCAAGGAATAGAGGCTACGAAGAGCCTTAGTAATGAGGACATCATCTCATATAATATTGCGAATAGACTCCCCAATCTTCCAAGAATCCCAAATAAACACCCTTCTCATATGCATAATAAGAAAAGGACCATAAACTGGCTCTTCCTAGGAGTTTACAGGGATATAAATTCTTTTATTTAGAGACTGCCAAGAAAACAAGCAAAACCACCTGGAGAAAAAGATAGAAAGCACTGAATACCAAACGTTGCCTCAAGATAATGAGTTGGAGGCTTAAATAAACAACAACGACATCATGAAAACATGCCACATTCCCTAGTATTATTAGTTCCTGCCGGCAGGCAGGATATTATAGCATCCATTGGATGTTAGTGGAACTTTTCTGGCAACCAATCAGAGTTATTTATTTTTGTTGTACAGTGTTTTATTCAAATGTTTGTAACTGTTAGTGAATTAATATTATTTTTGTGAGTTTTCTTTTTCAATTTGCTCATTGGCTTCTACCGTGAACAGTCATGAAGCCACTTTTTCGATTTATTTTTTTCAATTTTATGAACATTGGGTCTGCAGAGTTATCAATGCAAAATCTGAGCGTATCTGAAAATCTATCTTCAAATTTAATTTGTTAGTTGGAGAAACAGTTCTACAGTATCGAAAAGTTGAATTATTACCTCAAATTTAGGTCACCTTTCTGAGGTTGAAGCGACATACATTTGAAATCTGTGCTATTTGGTATGGTGAAATGACCCATGCCAAAAAAAAATCTCAGAAAATCTAATTATTGTTGACTCATATTGCATTTGGACATGC
>MU226547.1:2321603-2336700 GCA_018584345.1 Thuja plicata | reverse complement strand
TTTAATATGTTTATGTAACTCAAAAAAACTTCTTGTTTTTTTCCAAAACAATAAATACTATAAGCTTACCATTTTGATTACTTCAAATTAAACATAGGCAGGAACTAGACGCTATGCGTCCTTGTTAAATAAGAGCTGAAGAGAATGATATAGTTGCAAATGTCATGTCACATGGTTATTTCTTAAAACAAGGAATGAAAATATCAAAGTAAGTAGATTAAATGGTAAAGTTACCCTATATATTTAAGGATTTCGTTCTAGCTAAAGCATAACACAATGTAGACGATGCTTATCAAATAGAATTTAAATTTGCTACTAAACATAGATTTTGGTGAAATAGATTATGTCTTTGAGTAGTCTATGTATAAATAATAAATTATTAATACAAATAAAATATTTTCTATAAAAGACTAGATCAAATTTTTAAGTTTGGCTTTCCAAGTAAATTATATATATAGGAACCATTGCATGTACATTCTATTTGGATCAAATTGTCAAATCTTCCCCTCCAATTTTGTGAGGAGCTCTTTTAGAGGCCATTGTCAACTTAGTTGGGCGTTTTTTGAGTCCTATCCACACTATATCCAACTTCTTCATAAGTTGTTCAAAATAATTGAGTTTGATTTTATTACATGATTTTTACTTGTTGAACTCATGCACAAACATTTTATTGACATTAAACAAATTAATAACAAAATATTTTTTGGGCCAACCTATTAAGTCTATGGTAAAGAATTTACATTAATTGATTTTTCATTGCAAAATCTAGCTAACTCTAAATCTCCACTTCCATACATGCACAGGGTCTTCACTGAAGGGGCAATATATTACCATATAGGTTCATATTGGGGGGGTTTGAAATGGGCAAAAAAAGGACAATATACTGCCTAAATAGGGGGAGGGGGGGTTTCTTGAGAGGGGAGTGAGTTGGGGNAGGAAAAGGGGTGTGGGGGTACAAAGTGGGTATTGGAGGGGGGTGATTGAAAATGAGTTTGGGGGATATTTTATGAAAATAGGTGCATTCTTTAATATGCCATGGACACACATTCTATGATTGATGTTCACTAAGTGAAGCCCCCGTGCATATACATGTAGTTTCATTTACTATATAAAATATGAAGCATACAAGGATCATGATTGTATATTAGAGGGGGGGATACCATTATTCTAAAGAAGATTATGTAGGGCACATAAGTTTTCTTAAAAGCCTAGTACAAATTGCTATCTCTTTGACAGTTAGATAAGTATTCTTAGGGCTATTGGGCCTTTTGAAAATGATGGTAGAGTAAAATAATTCACCAAAAGAACTCCAAAATAAGAGTGATCTATTGATGAAAATAATAAATTTCCTTTTCCAATCCCTTGTGGATATCACCCTTGTAGCTTGATTTGGATGAAATGAAGAAAAAAAATAACAAGTTCAAAACCTTTGAACTAAACACTAGATAAACTTGCAAATACTCAAGATTATGTCAATCTATTTAAGAAAAGAACACCCTAGAATCATATCTCCTTCTCAATCATTTATTTATTCTCAAGATCATCATAAGATGTTAGATAAGCGTATGCTACATTTTGGGAAAAGCACATGGTTTACAAAATAAAATTTTAAATAGGACCAATTCTAGGAATTTCTTGCTTTGATTATACCTTGTAAAATTTTGCTGTAAATAAATCCACCTAAAATCAACAAATCCTAAGTGATAATATTAAAAAACCTAGAATTCTAATACAATATTGCCAAAATGATGGAATGTGTACGTATGCAATATAAAAGATTGCTTGATGATATTATTTATATGAGAGCAAGAGACAAGCATATATGGAAATGGTTATCTAGCACCTAAAATGTACCAAACATCTATTATAGTGTATTTATCATGTATGAGACACTAATTTCTTAGTGCATTTTAGGTGCTGGATAGACATTGCCGACATATATAGGGTATATAAAAGAAAATTTTGAATACAAGAAAATATGAGATGTAGTCCCATGTGTAGTATATGTCTAGACACCAAATAAGTACAAGCATTCATGTACAACATATGAGAAACTATATACCTACCTAATAAAGATTATGTTATTTGAGAAGTGTGATATGTAATAAATTAGTTAAATAAATGCAAAAGTAAAATAATGCATAAGTTTAGTAGTAGGGAATGGTGCTACAACATTCAAGAAATTGTCATTTCTCAAAATCCTTGATGTTAAGTTTAATAAATAATTTATGAAAATTATTAATTCATATAATCTTGTATAAAGTAGTCCTTCATTTGTTGTACTAATTTTCACACACACACACACACACACACACACACACACACACACACACACAATTTCCTTAATAACCTCAATGAAATAACTCTAAATGAGATTCACCTCATCTTATGAAAGTGGAGTTCCCCAAACTCTTCCGTAAGGGCCCGTTTGTTTCGTGGAATTGACCAGGAATTGGCATTTCTAAATTCCAGAATTGTTCAATTCAGTGTTTGGTTCCAAAATAAAAAATTGGAATAGGTTTTTGAGAATTCTAATTTTGGGCCAATTTGAGCATTCCACAGTTCCAACTCAGACCTGGAATTGGAATTGAGAGTATTATTTTGGGAAGGAAAATCCATTCCCATTTTTTTGTCAATATTATATTTCTATAAGGATGTATATATATACATGTGTGTATATATATACATGTGTGTATATATACACATGTGTATATATACATGTGTGTATATATATGTGTGTATATATACATGTGTGTATATATATATATTAGTGTATATACACACATATATATAGTATATATATACATGAGTGTATATATAGACATGTATATATATACACACACATGTATATACACACATATCTATATATACACACATGTGTATATGTGTGTGTATATACATACATGTGTATGTGTATATACACACATGTGTATATATATGTGTGTGTGTATATATACATATGTATGTATATATACATGTGTGTATATACACTTGTGTGTGTATATATACATACATGTATGTGTATATACACACAAGTGTATACACACATGTATATATACACACATGTGTATATGTGTGTATGTGTATATATATACATAAATGTGTGTATATATTTGTATATATGTATACACACATATGTGTATGTGTGTATATATACACATGTGTGTATATGTGTATATACATACATGTATGTGTATATATATATGTGTGTGTGTGTGTACACACACATGTGTATATACACACACATGTGTATATATATAACATGTGTGTGTATATATATCTATGTGTATATATACACATGTGTGTGTATATATACACTATCTATATATACACACATGTGTGTGTATATACACATGTATGTGTATATACATATACATGTGTGTATATACACACATGTACATGTATATGTGTATATATATACACATGTGTGTGTATATTCACACATGTGTGTGTATATATGTGTATGTGTGTATATGTGTGTGTATATATGTGTATGCGTTCAAAAACAAAATTCCAATTCCAATTCTAGTTGTGTGGAACCAAACACATAATTTGCATCTTCTCGGTCATCTTCCAGGTGAACCAAATAGGACAAGCCCATATTCTAGAATTCATTTTGAGAATAGCGAAATTCCAGAATTGGCAATTCCAGCATGCACAAATTCCATGAAACAAACGGGCCCTAAGTGTCTAGTTTCCTGACATTATTGAGCATGGGTTTAACTTGGAGTAGGAAAATGTGATTCTCTTGGATTCTAAGAACTAATTTTTAAAGATACTTTTTAGTTCAAAAATTTAATTATTAATAGAATCTCTATGATTAGTTGTTTATGGAAATAATTTTGTGCTCTTTTTTGCATCAAAATTTCGGATCACACTCTGTGATCCATTACTAGGATGAGATAGCTGAAGCCGAAAATAGATAGGTTGCAATCTATCTATTTTCGACTTCAACTATCTCATGATCCCGATGATGGATGACAGAGTGTGATCCTAAACGTTGATGCAAAAAAGAGCACACAATCATTTCCAAAAACAACTATGCATAATACTATAGATTGTGGAACCTGCTAACTTTAATTAAGATGGGCATTGCTAAATTAGGAGGCTATTGTCAGTCTGCGTAGGTGAACAAACTTACTAAAAAAGGCATCCCCTCCTTTTGTTTTAAAACTACTTTTTAATATATTTTTTGGATTTTTTTAAAAATGAATATATATGAATTTATGTAGAGTGCTAACTTGGCATTGCGTCAATGGTACAGATCTGTACGAGTGCTTCATACATCACACAAAAAAATTTGCTTCAAATTTGATGACGTTGGATTTTGATAATTTGACTACCTATTTATGAGTTTTTGGGCCTTTTGAGCGTGATGGTGACCTCCATTTTGCACCAAAGTGCTCATATATTTTAGCTACCTCCAAATTTTGCCTCAATTTTGGTGCCTTTAGTTGACTTGACCCAATTTTTAAACTACTTAGATTTTGACAAAACAACATTCGGGTTTTTCAATGCTGCAGACATGATGACAACTTTTTTTGACCCCAATGTGCACCAAAAAAATCACCTTAGATTAGATCGCTCAAGCACGCAGATAGGAACTTGACAGATCTGACAGTTTGATATATGTAGGAGTTTATGAAACAACCACGGGAGTTAAGAATCATCTGCAAGCAAAATATCTATCACACAAAAGAGATTAAGCAAAAATAATATGCTCTATAACAACCCTAGAATTCTGTACTGATTACACAATAATGAATTGAGAATGACTTGCTTTATAGAAAGTAAGAGATACCTTAATCCTAAATTTAGAAGAACTAAACCAATGCAAAGTAGGAGCTAAATTAAACTCAACTACAATAGAACTAAAGCTAGAAAAGAAAACTTAAGTTAAAATAAAAGACACAAGAGTTTAACTTAAGTGAAAAAGCAATTAAAGAACCTAATTAATAAATAACTAGATAATATGTCCTAATAATTGCAGTAACACACTCCCTCGAGTAAGTTACATGATACTCTAGAGCAATGTATGAAAATTGTTTGTTTGAGGAATGCTACTCTAGATTAATATTACTCTATTTTTCATATGATCTTGTTCAAACCTACCTCTTGACAAATACTCGTAACCATCGCTTCAAATTTTATATTACATTAATATTACCAAACCCAATGATAAAAATAATGTGAACGTGGATATATACATTAGTTGCCATTACACTACAATGTGAAAAGCCAATAATTCCGTGTTCTAATGTCTGATCTCCTGTTGTGACAGCAACATATTCCTTCCACGTTCGTCTCATTCCAAAGTATTTCAGTTAATCGTCCCATCTTTTATGTTTATAAAAAAAATGTTCAGTCGACGTGGACTCTGATGTAGAATTTTCTTTGTATAGAGATAACTTGTATTTACTGGTAAGGAGGATAATGATGCGGAAGCGTACTGTATTGAATGACCATAAGCAGTACCAATTCTTCTGAAGTTATTCACAGCCATTTTCTTGGTTCTCATGATGGGTTTGGCTATGAATTAAGTATAGCAATGGGACTTGTGATGCTCGTGCTTGCACTCATAGTTCTGTGTTGTAAACATCACATATTAGTGACTGATTTTTAGATAAAAATATTAAATAGTTAAAATTGACTTACTTTTTCTAAACTTAATTAATTTTTTTCGCAGTGTCTAATATTTCATCGTTGCATGTTTAAAGGAGCCGCCAAATGCACATGCAACACCAGTTGTGGATAATGCCAAGTCATCTTTCTCAAGAGAAGATGGGGTTGAGGGTATCAGAGATTCACATTCCACAATAGTTTACAATAGCAAACATGAAGCTCTGGCTCAGCTTGAGGACAGGAGTTGCTCAATAGTTTGGATGATTACAGAGATATGGAGATTCTACGGATTTTAATGGATTGTAGGCATGTATACCATGTTGATTGCATAGATGCATGGCTTGCACGCAGTGCTAGCTGTCCCATTTGCAGAAATTGTCTACAGTGTCTATGAATGGAAGTTAATCAGTTTTTTTATGTTCTTTAGTGATGTTAATGTCTGAAAACCAGAGGCGATACAGAATAAAATTGTGATATGGTATGCATAGTTTTGGAATTTCGAAACAATTTTGATGTCAAGGTTGCACTAATAACAGCAGACAATTTGTGTATTATTTTGGGGCTTAAGATGTTCTTAAGCCGTATGTATGTATTTTGGTTGTAATCAATTCTATGTATTTGATTTAGTTGCATCTTTAATTACATGCATTTCAATATGTATTAGTTTTAATGTTGTCTGTACTTAAAAAGGGACCAGGGGAAGGTGTGGAGATGAATTTTGTTCATTAAGGACTCCTTTTATTTTCGTTGTTGTAAAGTTTTCAAAGATGAAACATTTTTACAAGATCTTGTAAAAAGACATCTGATATGACTCGTGTTGTTACATTGTTCTTTAGAGTAGCATTGTTACATGGGGTGTAAAAATATTGTCTTAGATAAGGATGTGAAGTTTGCCGGCTATTTTGGTTGTATCTTGTGGAAAAATTTCAATACTTAATTGAATTTTATTTTAGTTTATTATCTACAAAAGATAAGTAAATGAATGTTTTTAATGTGATTTGTGTTGTTGCATTCTCTAGTGTAGCAATATTGTTACATTGTGGGGTGCCAAAAATATTGTCTTAGATAAGGATGTGAAGTTGAATATTTTTAATGTGACTCGTGTTGTTGCATTGTTCTCTATAGTAGCATTGTTACCAAAAATATTGTCTTAGATAAGGATGTGAAGTTTGTGGGCCATTTTGGTTGTATCCTGTGGAAAATTTTCAACATTTAATTGAATTTCAATTTAGCTTATTATCTACAAAAGATAAGGAAATGAATGTTTTTAATGTGAATCGTGTTGTTGCATTGTTCTCTAGAGTAGCATTGTTACACGGGGTGCCAAAAATATTGTCTTAGATAAGGATGTGAAATTTGTGGGCCATTTGGTTGTATCTTGTGGAAATTTTTCAACACTTCATTGAATTTCAATTTAGCTTATTATCTACAAAAGATAAGTAAATGAATGTTTTTACTAGTTAGATAGGCAAATGAAGGTTGTTAATAGATAGATAGAAAAATAGAGATTGTTAATGGAAGACTATAAATTTTTTGAGAAGCTAAGAAGTCAAATATATGTGAGAGAACATTTTCCCAAGTTGAATTTTCATACAACGACATAGTTAATATGATTACTTTGAAGAGTTCTTATATAATTGTGTATTAGTACAATCTTGAAGGGTATTTAAGTTGAGAAGTTCAATCAATTTTGGAAAGTGGAGTGCATCAATAGAGAATTTTGTTGAGTATATACATGAATTACATAACGATGTAAAATGCAATCTCAAGGAAAGTGCAATTTGACAAAGGAATCATGTCGATCTTATGAGGAGAGCAGTAGAGTTTGAACCTGGGAAACTAGCTTTAGCTCATTTGAGGGAGGAAAGGTCTACACAAGAAACTTACAAAGGATTGAAATGGAATAAGATTTGGCCATGTGAGGCGTTGAGAAAGTTAATTTTATATCTATGTTTTTGGTTAAATGATATGTTTGGATAAATTGGAATGTGCATTTACATTTAATAATAACTTGTTGTCATTTTGGAGGCATTAATCTTTAGTAGCAAGACACAATATTCTTCCACAACACTTTCACCTTCAACAATACTTTTTTTTGACTTTAATAGCAAGGTAATTCACTTCAATAATACTTGTCATTTTTTGTTGATTTATGGACAACTTTGATTGTAAGGTGAGAACAACTATTGATAGGGGCAATTTTGATGACTTTGACCATAAAGAATACGTGGCGTAGACTTTTTCCAAGGTCAAATTCTTTCAAACATTCAACTATTGAAAGTATCATTTAGCATTATTGGTTGGTATTATTCTCTTGTAGACATTTAATCAAACATTTCATAGTTGTCAATGTTTTAACTTAATTATTTACAAGGATCAAGTAGAGTGGAAGGAGAGTTGTAAATATGGATAAAAATGGGTTGCTAAGACATCAAATATTATAATAATTTGACATGATAAATTTAATTCTTCCAAGTTGTCATGTGGCATTTAGAGAAAATGGATTGATTCAAAGATCTATACAAACAAATGAATAATGGAAAAAAGGAGGTCATTTGTTCTCAGTAGGGGATGTATCTTAAACCATGGATAATAGTGAATTTACATGTAGGAGATTCAAAATGACAAGATTGATCACGATAATAGATAGTTTAACGATTTGAAACATAAGGGCATTGGAAAAAATAGGGCAACAAGAGAGAATACCCGTCATAATAAAGGGAAAGTTGGGCCATTCATCCATGTAAAGGAATAAAATATAGTTTTGTTTGTTTAATGTAGTTTCAACATTATGGATAATATGAATTTAAGCTTTTAAAGGCTGATTTTGATTTTAATGTAAGTGAACTTTATTTTTCTTCCATTTGACGTGTATTTTTTTTCAATTTTTTTTTGCCTAAGTTAGATTAGGTCATCTTTAGCTACTCATCCTGATCTAGAGTACACTACTTTACCTAGACTTTGAAGAGAATTTGATTGCTAAACAATCTTCTAATAGTGCTCACAATGTATTTGAGACATTTGGAATATCTACACAATCTTCTTTAGCATATTTGATCTTTCTCTTTCCAAATCCACATTGAATTGACACCTTTAAAGAATATGAAGAGTTAGTAGAGCTTTCCTTTTTATACCTATATATTGTTATTTTCATTTATTGAGAAGATAATACAATTTTTTTTTTTGTCTTCAAACCAATTTTATGATATCCTAAACATAGTCTATGGTATATACAAGAATGATTACACTAAAATACAAAAATTTTAAATTAAGAATGATAATTTATAAAACAATAGACAAATTGATAAACTTAATATATTATAAACACTAATAAAATAAAGTCATGCAATACAAACTGACAATTACTAAATGAATAGATAATATACAAATTTATAAAATAAATCTTTAAAACAAAATATATAATTTTATGTTTTGATTACATACTTCAAGTTTAATAATTAATTAACATTCAACATATATCAAAATTAGTAAAATTAAAGAATAAATTAGAATTCTAGATAAAAAATAAGAATATTTAATAACGATTTATATCCTTCAAAATTGAAATGAATAATTTAATATAAACAACAGATTAAAAACATAAAAAAATATTTGTTGGAATTATCACGATATTCTTCTAGATCAACATATCATTGCTAAATTTCTATATCAAAATAGCGACAGATTATCCTCATGTTTGGCCTGTTCCAAATTCTCTCTCACCTTGTAGTCTTATCTGTTATGCTTATTTCTTAAAAAAATGTTTCATTGATGTGAACTTTGACGTAGCCTATTCTTTCTAGAGGTACCATCCTTGTATTTATTGATGAGGAGGATTATGATGTGGAAGAGCATTGTATTGAATGGCTACGAGCAGTAGCCATTCTTCTGAGTTTCATGATTCTGCCTATGAAGTAAGCCTAGCAGTGGGACTTATGATGTTCATGCTTGCACTCTTCTTTGTATGTTTCAGGTGCATCAAGGAGCAGCATAATGAACCTGCAACAACAATAACAACAATACGAATGGATAATCACGCAGTGTCTTCCTCAATCGAGGATGGGCTAGAGGGTGTCAGAGATTCACATCCCACAATAGTTTACAATAACAAACATGAAGCTCTGGCCCATGTGGAGGAAAGAAGTTGCTCAATATGTTTGGATGATTACAAAGATAAGGAAACTCTGAGGATTTTGATGGATTGCAGGCATGTATACCATGTTGATTGCATAGATGCATGGCTTGTACGCAGTTCTAGCTGCCCCATTTGCAGAAGTTCTCCACGGTGTCTATGAGTGGGAATTGATAAGTCTATTATGTTCTTTATTGATATTAACGGAGGTGAGAGTGTTTACACTACATAGTTTGAGTGTGTCTTTAGAGTACTTTTGCACAATTTTGATTTCAAGTTTGAATAGATAACAGAAGACAAATTGTGCATTATTTGGGGACTAAGGATGTCCCAAATAACAAACAATTTGATGGTTTAAGTGTAATGGTGAAAATTTGATGTTTCTAAGTGTGTAAGTGTAATGGTGAAAATTGTAATTTTTGTTTAGTTTTAGGTTTATTTTTTATGGAATGATTGAATATAATTATATTAATGAGTGTTGCACTTTGTCTTGAGTTTGGCTGCAAGACTCTAATTCTCGTATGTTAGATGAATGAAATGTAATCGATATAAATTAATTATGATTAAAATTTGGTTATTCTATAAGTGGTTTATTTATTGTGATTGAATAATGCAATTCAGATTATGTTGCTTTTGTAATGTACACCACACATATATTTAATGAGTGTACAAGTGCAATTGCCAATAGGTGAATGGGAGAGGCATTAAGAACGCTAAATTTTATCTTGCTTAGCAATATGAAATTATGAAATTTGATTGTGTATATGAGTGAGTAATGCATAAATTCAGATAATACTTAGTTAACTAATCACAATTCAAATATCTAAACACACTCGGAGTGAAGATAATTGAATATCATAATTTTATTTTTGAATTGAAAGAAAGAACTTATAACATTTTATACTAATAAATTAAAACATGTAAATAAAAAATCAATACTATATACTTTACTAAAAGAAATTAATCAAAATTATTATAAATAATAATAAATTTATTGTACAATAAGAATATAAGATCAAATGGGTAGATCCTATTTCTTATTGTACATTATGAAGGATGGGATAACCCAATAGGTTTAGGAGGGTCTAAGCATTGAATGGGTATCAAGATTCCTTCACTAATATGGAAAATGATACAGAGGTTTGATAACTAAGATGAAATAGAGGAAATGATTGGCTTTCTATGCAAATAGATTGATAGTAAATAGATATCTCCTCACATACATTGGAAACAACAACTAGAAGATGTAACTAATCCGTGATTTTAATTTGATGCAGTTTTGGTGGGAAGAGGTCGTCTAGGCTGATCTGTTCCGTTTACTTTTTGGCGATTCAAATTGTTGTCTGTCCATGAGGTCCTGAACTTTCCAAATCCAATCCGGTATGAGCACCACTTGTTCCTACACACAAAAATGAAGGAAAATTATTATTTAGAGAGGGGTTTGCCTCAGCCAAACCTCAATTTGGTATCAATCTTGAAATGATATGAAATTAAAGAGAGTGTGCTATCATAGAGAAAATGATAGATTTATTATACCTTGTAAATGCAAATGCTTCTTTAAATGTGATAAAGTATATTGATGCAATAGCTTTGACTCCACACAAAAATCCAAAAGTAAATCATGGAAGATAAAACCTTACATAATTGATGTTGTAGTTTACCACAATGCTTGATGGAGAGAGAGAAGGATGAATTGAAGAGTTGAAGACTTGAATTCTTGAATGGATGTAGATGAATGCTTGTACTATTCAATCTTCTTCCTTGATGGTGGACTCCTTTTCTTGGCCTTCAATAAGGGAAAGAAGCTTGATCTATGGAGAAGATTGACTTGAAAATACCTTAGAATGCTTGAGATATTGCTTGGGAATGCTTGGATGCAAAATATTAGGAGAGCTTTTGAATTCTTATGATTCTATATGCTTGATGTTCAATGAGGAGAAGTGGCTTTCTTTTATACCTCTCACAATTTTTCAGAGCTCAAAACTCAAATTAAGGAGGCCGACAAGAATCTAGAAATCCTTCTCAACCAATGAGACAGGCCCCCCATTTGAATTTTGGGGAAAAAAATAGGGAAGAGGTTAGCCTGGACGACCTTTTCCCCCAAAAAGTGGTAAAATTTGTTTTGGAAGTCAAGAATGTGGAGAGAAGGATGAAAATGTAGGCGGTGGAGGGTTAGAGTACTATAAATCAATGTGGAAGTCCATACATGCTAAAATAGGGCCTAATTAAGCATTTAAATATAGGTGCTTATAATTTAGCATGCTACATTTAGCCCCCACTTTAGCGGGATTATGAGTCCACCTCATGCTCATGGTAAAGGAGAAGAAATAAAAGAGAGAGAGAAAGAGAGAAATATGATCATAGGAAAATTGCAAAGATATAAGACATCACTAAATTTAAGGATGGAAGCCCCCAAACAAAGGATCTTAACTTAGACAACCACATGAAAGGGTACACAAAAAAAAAAAGAAGAAGATAGAAGACAAAAAAGACACTAAAACAAAATTCCAACTAACTAGTTGAATATACCTTGATCAAGAAATGTCCCAACCACTAACATCACATCCAGAAAGTTATTGCAAAAGCACAAATGATCACATGGAAAGGGAAAGAACATACACCAAGGACAAGCCAACACTCCATGGTTTAACCCACTAATAAAGCTATGCGAGCATGAAGAGAAAGAGAAAGACCATGAACCCAAGAGTCTAGAAAGTTGTATTATGATAGGTGATCTATGAGAGAGAAGATAAAAGAGTAGAAAGCATAGCAAGCTGTATTATGCTAGTTCCACTCATCCCATAAGACAACATGATGTGAAGGTGGAATTGATGGTCCAGTAAGCTATGTTATGCTAGTCAACTCTTCCTTGAAAAATGATTTCCACATAGGGCAACTTATCCTAAGGAAAGCATTGTCTCCTTAGAAAATTTGTAAAAAGGGGATCAGTCCTATGAAAAGAATAGTCTTTGCAGGGATCCATGAGAGGGATCAGTCCTAAGGAAAGAAGTCTCCTTAGGGATCTATGAGAGGGATCAGTACTAAGGAATTCATAGTCTCCTTAGGGATCTATGATGAATAAGATTACATAATGTACAAGGAGGTCACATGTATGCCCCCTCCTTATGATGACGACATTGGACTATGTTGGAATCATAAGGAAAAGAGAAAAAGGATACTTGCTTCCAAAAACAAGGAGATATCCTTGTAACAAAATTATATTCCATACCTTAGCAAAGATGGGAGACTTTTGTTAGCCAAGGAAAATATAATTGTGAAAGAATATTAATAGGTGTGAAGAGACCATTGAAAGGAAGTGATCTTGGCTATAAGACATATACCTTCAAGAGGAGTTCTTAGATGAAGATAGCATCTTTGAGACAAAGAAAGGGAGGAGAACAAGAATGCACCCTTTTAGCCTCCATATTGCTAGGGGAAAAATGGATTCTTGATGAAGGATAACACATTATAAGCCCCTAAGTAAGAGTATTTGTTTATGGTAGACATACTTTTTTGAGAAATGAAAAGGTTGTAAACCAAGCTGTAAATCTCTTAAAAATGAGAAGATCCTTACAAAAACAAACATTAACTCCATGAAAGAAAGGATATCATGTGACAAAAAAATACCACATAATCGAGAGAAAGTGGATCCTTAGAAAGGAATAAAAGATTGAGAAAATGAAACCTTAATGCCCCCCAAGGGTGAAGGCAAGGGAAAAGATAACATATTGTATACCCTAAGTGATAGATCTAAATTTAATAGACATGCACTTTCAAGAAAGGAAAAGGTTATGAACAAGGATGTGTTCATATAATAAAAAAGAGAATATCCTCATGTAAAATAAAAACATCCGTGAAAGGAAGGACATAATGTTATAAAAGAGACAATTCAACAAAAGGATAATGGATCTTTTGGAAAGGAAGAGAAAAATAGGGAGGAGGATCAAGTATACACACCTTCCCTATTGCTAAGGTAAGGGAATACTTTGCAAAGGATAACACCTTATGCACCTCAAGTGAAAGGTAATTTATATAGACATGCACTTTCAAGCAAAGAGAAGGTTATAAATTAAGAATTATATCTCTTAAAACAAAGAAGATTTTCATGTAAAACAAACAACACCATAAAAGAAAGGATATCATGTTATAAAAGCCACAACTCAAGAAAGGTAGAAAATTGGTCATTGGGATGGATAGGAGATTTAAATAGTACCCTTGTGCCCCCCAAGTGTTGAGACAAGGAATAAGAAAAACTATTATATAACTCGTAAAGTATGATTGCACTTAAAATTGCACCAACATGAATGATAATGATTCCCCAAAGGATAAGCTTCCAATGTCACTTAGTGAGGGGCAACATAATGGGAGCTTAGATGTTATTTAGAATGATCAAGAAAAAGGTTCCATTAATTGTTATGTGTCATTTGAATCATACCAAAATTAATGAATTCTTCCTTTTTATACTTCAAATCATGACATTCATTAGTCTTATTGTCGTAAATTTGATGATACATACAAATGGAAGGATTGTCTTGCTTGTGTTTGCTATTTTTTTTTTTTAATTTTTAAAGGAAGAGTAATAAAGTTGGCATGGAAACTTTCAAATATATTACTCTCTAGTGATTTAAAGAAATTATGAGAAGAATTCATAGATTGATTTGGAAAAATGGGGAGGTTGGCAACCTAGAGCTTCTTTGGACAATGGGGATGTAGATTTATAATGGGTCTCAATACTTTGTTGCACACATCCTATACCATCTTCATAATTAGGATTTGAAATATCATAAAGAGAAAGTTAATCTTAGGTGGAATTGGGTTAAAATTTAGAGTCCCAATCAATAACTATATACGTGTCAAAGTAATGGGTTTGAGGGTCAAAATATTCAAGGATTGCATTTTTTACTATGGAAGGTGGGTATAAATTCTAATGTTCCCCAATCACGATCTTGAAGATTTGATGGTGTGGTTTGTATTGGAGAAAGAATTGAAGGAAGAGGTGGATATTGCATATGAATGGTGTCAAGATTAGGATGTTAATGTGCAAAGTTTTCATTTGTGGAAGGGAGAGAATCAAAGATATAATCCTCTTCTTCGCAAGTATGTTCATGAATAGGGGAAACTTTAGGAGAAGAAAAAACATCGGTCATTAATGCCTCATATCTAGGGGTTAGTGCGGGATCATTGGGGGCCAAAAAGTGGCGATGTAAAAATAAAATAATTTTTCATCCGCCTAAAAATGTGAAAATCTGTGTTGAATTTTTGCTAGGCCTAGGTGTCAATATACTTGGGAAAAGAAAACACCTAAGCTAACTTGGTATTCATATATATATATATATATATATA
>MU226547.1:2311076-2321553 GCA_018584345.1 Thuja plicata | reverse complement strand
ATATATATGATGAACTATAACTGATTGAATGTTTGAAGATGATATGTTGATCATCACCGAGCTGCAGAAAATAAATGCAAGACATTAAATCATTTAATGTATTGTATTGTCATTGATGTCAACTTAATATGTTATGATTTCTCATACACATATTGTCACAACACTTGAAGATCTAAAGAGACAAAGTTTGTGTCGTAGGTAAAGGTATACACCGAGTGACAATGTTACTTGAGAGACACAGTGGTACCTAAGAAAAGTGTTACCCGAGATCAGTAGTACCCGAGCAAGTGTTACCGAGCAAACTAAGAGTTGATGACCAAAATCAACTGGAGTGAGAAAATGACAAAACTACTTAGCTGGCAGAGCTATATTTAGAGTTAACTGATTGATTTCTTTATTTTCATCGACCAGTAGAACTAAGGATTAGAAGAATATTTAAAGCTAGTTTGATTCACAGTTGTCAAGGAGAAATCTACAGAATAAAACTAAAGTAAAGCTTTAAATATTAAAGCAATGCACGACAGGATTTGCAGATCAAGAAGCAATCTACATCAAGATCAAGAAAGACAAGGAGATTGAGTGGCTAATCATGTCTATATAAAGAGACAAGGAATTCATTATAAAGAAAGGAATGTTGAATATAATTCTGGTTAATATAGAAGTCTTCATACAAATCTGATCATTTAGGATGAAGAACAGAGCCAAATAAATTCTGTAGACACCGAGCAACAAAATTAAGAGAATTCAACGAGCATAAAGAAGAAATAAGGGGAGAAAAGGAATTGAAGAGAACATTGATTAGAGAGGTATTAGGGACTAATAATAGATCTGAAAATCTGCAAGTTAAAGTTGTATTATTGAACAGATCATTTACTGTTTCAGTTTAACCATTGATTCAAAAAATCTCTTAACCGAGTGGGATTTAACCATCCTTAATGTGTTGAGATACTCAAGAGTATCAAAAGGTTTTATTGTTGACAAAATAGTGAATGCTAGGTCAAAAGACAAACTGTTAGTTTTGAATCCTCTAAGAAGGTCTCACTTAACAGTGTGTTTGTAACCTTTAACAGGGTTGGCTCTTCACCGAGATCACTTTAGAAGAGTGAAAATTTTGGGTTACCGGTCCCAAGTGGTTTTTCCCTTAACAGGATTTCCACGCTAAAAATCCATGTGTCAAATGTGTATATGGTTAATTTCTTTGATGTTTTTCTTTACACATTACTAAAATAGGATTGGTCGGTAAACACTACGTTTAATTATTGCTACTCGGTAAAGGATAGAAAAAAGATAAAAAAGATATCTTACCGAGTGATTTATATTTGATAAAATTACATAAGGCATACATCTTGTAGGACTGAAAGATAACTAGAGGATATGATATTTGTGATATCATTTTTGGTTGGAATTATTGGAATTATATAAGGCCACTGATTCACGCCCCTCTCAATTATTCTAAAAATTGGTATCAGAGCTTTGGTGCTTCAAATAGAGTTTAAAGACTCAAGCTAAAGATCTCAAGATGAGTAAAAGGGATGTGCCTAAGTTGAACAAAGACAACTTTGCATCATGGCAAAGAAGGATAAGACTCCACCTATCAGGTATTGGAAATGATATCACACAATACTTGGATACTGAATATGTTGCACCTACTGGACCTCTAATTGTTGATCAATTGAGAGACAAACATGAACACAATTATATGATGATAGAACTTGCTTCTTCACTATCCGATGCTGAATTTGAAGATGTCAAATCATGCACCACTACAAAGCAAATGTGGGACAAACTCAAGCTAGTACATGGAGGAGACACAAGTGTGCTAAGAGATAAAGCTGAAAGCCTAAGAGGAAAGTTTGATGACCTAAGAATGAAAGAAGGAGAGAACATCACTCAATATAGTAGCAGAATCAAAGAAGTTGTTACTTATATTCATGGAGTAGGAGTACTTGAGGAAGAAACAATGGTAAGTAAAATTATGAGAACCTTACTGCCTGTTTATGCTATTAAAGTATCCACAATTCAAGAAATGAGAGCAGTAGAAAATAACAATGTTACTTTTGATAGTTTGATTGGTACAGTTATTTCATTTGAGATGAACAACTATGACAACAATGTCTCACAAACTATTGAGTCTACGTTCAAATATTCTTTGAAAATAAGCAAATCTAGTAACACACTCACTATCATAAATGATAGTGAAAGTGATAGTGATGAAAAAAAGAACTTGATGAAATTGAAGCACTAATGGCTAGAAGATTGCAAAGAGGCAAATGAAGATACAAAGGTAAATTACCATTGGTCTATTTTAATTACAAAGAAATTGGACATTTTTCTACTAGATGCCCTAATAAGAGAAAGGATGAAATAAATAATGATAGATCTTATGAAAAGAAGTTTCATAGAAGTGATGATCGAGACTACAAAAGAAACTGACACTCTGACAGAAGAGATAACTGAGACTACAAGGACAAAGGAAAGAAGGCTTGTTACTTGGTTGAGAACAAAGATGAAATATTGACATCGAGTCTGATAAAGATGTTGAGGTAGTATTTGTTGCTATGAAGGATTATTCAGACGAAGAAGAAAGGTACGTTGAAACTCCACTCATATCTAAATTTAGCAAAAATGATGTCTGAATTATTGATAGTGGTTGTACTCATCACATGACCAAAGATAAGGAAAATTTTGAAAATTTTGAATATTATAATGGTGGATTAGTTAGGATGGGTAATGACTGACCTTGCCCAGTTCAAGGAAAAGGAACCATCATGTTGAATAATATGATCAGATGTGAAAATTAATATTGGGTGAAAGGAATTAACTATAATCTATAGGGTGTTTCACAGCTAAATAATACAGGACACTGAGTTGCATTTAAGAACAAAAAGGAAAAGATCTATAAAGGAACATGAAGGTTGATCGATATTGGTGAACAAACAAAAGGTAACCTATTCTATCTTGATGATATTAAGACCACTTGTTTATTGGATAGAAATAAAGACATTTGGTTGTGGCATAAAAGGTTATGTCATGTGAATTTTGACAACATGATTAGGATAAGCAAGAAAATAAAAGTAAGAGGCTTACCGAGTATGTCAAAACCCGACCATGTCATGTGCAAGAATTGTCAAAAAGGAAAAATGACAAATTCTAGTTTCAAGAGAAAAACCATACACATGTAATGCTATTCTAGAGTTAGTCCATACTGACTTATGTGGAACAATGAGAACAAAGAGCTATTATGGTGATAGATACTTCATTCTATTTGTTGATGATTATTCTAGGATGATGACTGTCATGTTCTTAAAAGAGAAGTCTGAAGCATTTAAGATATTCAAATGGTATAAATCTAAAGCTGAAAAGCAAAGTGGAAAGGAACTAAAATGTTTGAGGTCAAATAGAGGAGTAGAATTTATTTATGATGAATTCACTAACTTTTGTAATGAGCATGGAATTACAAGACAAGTTTCTACACTGAGAACACCACAACAAAATGGGATTATTGAAAGGAGAAATAGATCAATTGTTGATTGTTCCAAAACACTAATGATTGAAAAAGGCACCACACTAATATTCTAGAGAGAAGCTGTAAGTACTACTGTCTATACACTAAACCGAGTTCAATTGAAGAAATATACCAATAAGACACCTTATGAGCTATGGTATGGATACACACCAAATGTGAGTTACTTTAGAATATTTGGAAGTCAATGTTATATATTGAAAGATGATAAAAATGGAAAGCTTGACTCTAAAAGTGATGAAGGAAATATTTATAGGATATTCTACCAAAAGAAAAGCCTATAAATTTCTTAACAAATCTTCTAACAAAATCATTGAAAGTGCAAATGTTAAAGTGGATGAATTTGATGAGAAAAATGATGAGGAAAGTAGAAAGGAATTGGAAGATTACAACACTCTGCCCAAGAAACAGTGTAACGCTACCGAGTGACAAAATAATGCAACCGAGCAACAAGCCACACACACCGAGAATCAAGAAAATGCTCACAATGATGAACCAATCGATGAAGATCAAAATGAAGGTCAAAATGGTCATAAGAATGAGGAACACAGATCTAAACTTGTACTGACAAAGTGTTATGCCTACCTACCCGTCCCTACATTTTGTAGGAAAAATGTTGGGTCCCCCTTTTCGCTTTTTCTCTTTCCCTTGGTTTCTTTTGTTTCCTTTGTTTCCCCTCTGGGCTTTTCTCCCGCGAGGGTTGTTTTTCTTTTTTCTTCTTGTCTTCATTTTCCCCTGAGATCCGGTCCCGGAGTTGGTTTATTATTTTGAGTCAGCCGGATCCTGAACTCTGGGATTCTTTGTCATCATGTCTTCTTTTGTGAGAAGATGTGGCTGCATGGAATCCCTGGGCCCGGAGTCCAGAGGTTTACTTGTTTCGGGGTTTGCAGAGAGAAAGAAACACATTTTTACCCTAAGGGTATAAATAAAATTTACCAGTCACTTTCACATTTACCATGATCAAACACTTAGAGAAATTAGAGCGATTCAAAGGCGATTAAGGTGATCTAAGCAGTGTTTTTCTCCCCATGCTTAGTGATTGATTAGCAGTGATTTTCAGTACTTGTTCGTGGTTGCTCGAAGGTCAAATTTTTGCAAAGCACCTCCCGTGCTTGTCTTCCTCACATTCCCCATGTTTCCAGGTAGGCCTTTGGCTCTCTTGCTTCTGGTTTTTGTTTTTCTGGTTTCTCTGGCTTTCTGTCTAGTTTTGTTCTATTTTTGTTTTACCACATCTTTGTGTTGGATTTTTTGTTGCCTCCCGTTGGTGGGTTGGCTCTGCCAGAGGGTTGTCCACCCTCTATGCAGTTGTAGTAGTATGTATACTTTGTATTTTGTAGAATAATATAAGTGCTCATGTACATTCTATAAATTATATAGATTTCTATGTATAACTGTATATATGTCTATTTGTTGCGGTCGGTTTGCGAGTTGTGCTTCGACCCTCTCTATATTTCATGTATACCCCATTTATATCCTTCCATTTGCATCGATCTCATCATGATCCCTCACGACTGAACTATGTTGTTGAGCTTGTAAGAGAGGTATTCACCACGGTTTGAACTTGGCAGCTCGCTGGTTCAAGCCATGACAACTTTCTCTCTCCTTTGTCATGTCGTCTTGATGGCGGGATTAATTCCCCATGAGTAGGCATTCAAATCCCATCCCATCTGGCATTTACTTCCCTCGTGTTAGCCCAATTGTCACCATTAATGCCATTATGCCACTTGTCACGTGGCCATGTGATGACCCATGTCAGCCAATTATGGCTCTCCACCGGTCACGTCGACAACGGCTAGTTCTTCCGGACTTTGGGTGCTGAGAAACCCCTGGGTGTTGATCCCATTTTTGTTGCCTAAACCAATGTCCCAGAGCCCCGGGTGTTTGTCAGAATTTGATCCTTGTTAACTTTAATCTTTCAGGATTTTTGAGGCATGCTAACATTTTTTGGGCAGGTGTGAAATAGTGGTGAATTCCCCGGAGTCCTTAAAGTGTTATTTCTATCATATCATATATTGATGGTTCTCTGGTCTTGCAAGTTGTAGATAGATTGATCAAAATGTTTGAAGTGATCACTCCTCCTGATAGCCCGGAGCTGCCAACTACCTCCACTTGGGCAGCTACAAAAAAATAAGGCCGAAAAGATGCTGGCCAAACTGCCACTAACTTCCAAGTGCCTGAAGGAGGGTTCTCTCGTAGGGTCCAAGGTAGACTCTAAGTTGCAAGAGATAACAGATACATAGCCCAAACTATGGGCTGAAATGCAGGGTTTGGTCCAGGCCATCTACCAACAGAGGATCGCTGAAGATAATATAGAAAAACACATGGCCTCCTTTGGGATTATTAAAGCTGCAAGTTTTCCCTGCTCGGTGCAAGCACCGGAGTTGATACTCCAACTGGCGATAGTCTACAATACCTCCACTCAGGTTGTTTTTCTCGCCGATCCCCGACCGCTACACTATCCAGCAACTATCGTCATTCTAGATGCAACTACTTTTGCTTTGGGTCTGGGTATCCCTCAATTCAAGGGAGCCGTTATTCTCTCTCAGGCTACGTCATTAAAGGAGTTCAAAGAAGCTTCCCTTCTCACCTAGCAACATCTAACACCCATTGGATGAAGTCCCCAAGAAGGGACTATAAAAAGATGAAGTTGGAGATTCCCCACGAGGATTTCAAAGAATGTATCCAAGAAGGAATCATATTTGTATGTAGGCTCTTTGGAGAGCCCCATGCCCAAGATTTCTCAACCTGGATGTATTAATTTCTCTACTACATCACCACTCATAGTCAAACCTTCAATTGGGCGGCTATCATCGCCAACCATGTAGACACACAGCTGAAGAGCGTCCTCTAGACCTCCAAGTTCCACATGACATCCTACGTACTATGGGCGTTGGCCCAATAGAGACCTTCCTTTTAGGGTTTGCAGACAATGGGAAATCTCAGGAATGGGCCCAGCCATTTGACGCCATGGGATCATTATCCCCAAGTCTAGTGGGAACTTAGCTTCCCAAATTTTTGCAGGGTAAATAATGCGTTCATTTAGCAGAATATTTTGACACTTACTCGGGACTCCGGATACCGGTTATCGTAAGAGGCGATGAACTTGGTGAGTACTTATGGGAATTACTTTATTCAATTCCAACAACACATATATTCGGGTGACTAGCTTCTCTGGGAAACCCTATCTTCTTCCTCGGTATTTTAGGGATAGAATTATTCTTTTAGAATTTAGCAGACAAATTCTGGAGCTGCATGCCCTCTTCAGATTGAAGAAGGTTACCAACATTCTGTTCCCGATCTCTTGCGGGAGCTATTATTATAGTCTTATGGCAATAAAGGAGGCAGAGAATGAACTGAAGAGTCTGGGACTGGTGGAATTCCACCATACTAGAAACAATTTTGATCCACTGGGTAAAATAGCGATAGCGCTTCCCTGGGCGTCCCCACCACACAAAGATGATATTGAGGATTTCTGGGAGGATTGCTAGGATAGTTTTGATCTTCGAGCCCGCCAACATTCATGGATGTCTAAAGGCTTAATATAAGCCCTCAACCTTTGGGCTTTCCCGAAGGGTTTATCAGATGACGGGCCCCTGGAGGACCCATTGTATAAAGAGAAGGGGTTAGATAAATTGGATCTCCCTCCGGTGGATTGGGCCACCCTAGAAGATTTAAAAATTAAGGGGGTATGCCGCCCCATTGTAGAAAATAGTCATAAGTATTTTGAGTGGGTGTGTCCAAGGAGCACCCGAAAAGGACCAATTGTTCGGAGGTCCACCTCGACCTTCAGGGCCACAGGACCCAACACAAGAAAGGGGAAGGAGAAAGAAGATACTCTGGCCCAAGTACCTTTCAAGGGTTTTCTCCCCATAATGGTGCGAATATAAGAGAAAATGGAGGCGTTGAGGCTAACAAGCAAGAAAATAAGCGCACAACTATCTCATGGCCTCCTTGCAACTCCAGTAGCATCTACTAGCTTGGTGGGATCCCTGTCATTGGCCACACTAATGAGCAGAAAGCTATTTGCTGAGGCAGAGTCTACAAGTATTCTAGATGGTGGGGCCCCACTACAAAGAAATAAGAAGCAGAAGGTGAACCCCACCCCAAGCATAGAGTCAGGACCCGGTATGCCTGACATTCCCCAATTGGACGTCAGTTTGGATTCTCACAAACTGAATGACATTTCAAATACCTCTCCCTCGCATGACGACTTTGATGATATCTTCAGGATGGATGAGCTCACGAACCTGCATGGGGATATAGATCACGCGGTAGAAGAGATCGCCGCTCAGGAAAAGGAGGAGACCCTTGCTGAGAAGGAAGCCCCAGAGAAAAAAGCTACCACATAGTAGGAAGTCTGGGAAGAAACACAAAAGGAGCCCAAGCGGGAGAAAACACCGGTCTAGGGGACCAAGAAAGAACCAAGGAAAACAACAGATGAGCAACTGATGACTGGGGAAAGTGGACCCACAGGATCAACTGTACCCCCATTCATCACGCTCCAAATGCCTTTGGTTACTTCGGGTGATGAAATACCCTAGAGTACATTTGGGGAGGTAATGACAATAGCCCAAATGTTGAACCTGGGCCAGATGCCTCAGCCACCTCCAAAAAATGTCCCAATGGAGGAAGATATCCCAATGAATGACGCCGAGGAAGATCGACAACAACAAGATGAGGGGGAAAACCCTGATGATACAAATGTTAATTCGCCCGATGCTGAGAAGGATGGGGAAATCCCCAAAAATATAGGTGATATTGATACTGGTGGAGAGGAAACTTTGGACATCACAAAAGAGGACACCAACATGACAAAAAATACTGAGGCCTCTGGAGAGAAAGAAAAGGAGCAGGAACAGGAAATGGAAAAATAGCTTGATGACACTGAAGATACTGGTAATGCACCACCGGAATCTGAAGGGAGTCTTGATACCCAGGCCTTGACAGCAAAGCCACCCTAGCCGCCCTAGTCGCCCCAATGGCTGGTGGAATCTAGAAAGAGGAAGGCCCTGGCGGTAGCAACATGTGTTCCACTCTCCCTAGATGAAATGATGGTCCAAAATGCAGATGCCAAGAAGTCTAAGAAGGTCCAGACAGTCCATACCCTCTGGACTGGTCTAGTAGGAAGCACAGTTGCAACAATTGCAACACCTCCTCCAGATGCAGTTGCAGCGATGGTAAGGCCCGAGGATTATGTGATCATAAAGGTAAAAGTGGGGAGGAGAGATAAGAAGGGCAAGTTGCACCTGCTGAGGGAGGCCGCCAAAGTAGTGGAGGCTAGATATGATAAATAGTCCTAGAAGTTGAAGGAGGAGAGAGAAACTAATGCAAATCTCCTTGGAATTCTGACAAAACTCACACAACCCCTGACTGAGATCCACTAAGAAGATTCTACCTCTGGATTACCGCTTGCACATGGTGATGTGGATACTATAAGGGCCATCAAGAAGAAGGCCCAAGTTGTGGATGGGTGGATCACCGAGCTGATAGTTGTTGTAAGGCAATTTATAGTGCTGTCGCTTTAGGATATTTATCAGATCAAAAACCTATTAAATCAAGTGAATGTCTCGGATACCTTATGGGAGGGAGACATGGAAAAATATGAAGGATGGAAAGTCAGTTTGGATGAGGTCTTCAACGCTGGGGAAGAAGCCGTCACAGAGGCAGGAATTTTGGGGGAAGAATCATTTGAGTCGCTTCAGGCCCAGTACTCCAGACTTGGCCTCAAGATTGAGGTATGCAAGGAACTAGTTAAGGCCCTAAGAGAGAAATTAACTACGGTTTGGTATCCTTTGGGCCTATTTAAGGCATTTGTGGTAAGGGTGTCACAAGTCGATCCCTTCACCACTGGAACATGCACCCCGAAGGACTATGTCCTCAGTAAATATGATGAGTTCATGGACTCCCTATATTAGTCTGCTGGGGACTTCGATGGAGGAAGACTATCAAGATTATCTAAGATGATGCTCCAGGCACATGATGTCATAAAAATAGTGGATGAATTTTGGAACGGGGCTGGAGAGGTTGAGGAAAAATTTGAGGCGGCCCGAAGCCGGTGGGGCAGCATTAAGGATATAGATGACGATGACATAAGCCAAGTTTTGGAGACATTTAAGAATAGTAAAGGGTAATAAAGTTCTTTGGATTCTGGAGATTTTTACCAGTAGAGTATATTTTGAATATTCTTTATTCTTTGAGCGCGGGCTCCCGGATCTCGGAGTCCCAGATCCAACAGTTTTGTATTATTTCAATGACCTATGTCTAGGTTCCTCGGAGATGACCATTCATTATCAAGCAGTTAATAAGAGTGTCAGAAAGTGGGTGACCCTAGTAAGGCACATCACCTTGAGGGATGGTTTTGATAGGTGGTCTTCCCAAGGTGCCACTCCAGCATTAAACACCTGGCGCATCAGAGATAGTGAGCTACTTTTACATTGATGAGGCATGTAGCCTGTTGTTTCCTTTTCTTGCTGACAGAAAAATACTCCTCAGAGGGTTCACTCTATTTATCCCTGACACTAACCAAGCACAGAGTAGAACAACAGAAACAAGGTCTCAAGACCTCCTACACTTTGAGCTCCACAAACTCGGGCGGGATTACCCTTGAAAACTTAGAATAATGAAATCACTAAATTATTCTAGTTTGTTATTGATGGAATTACAGGAACTGATCACTGTAACTTTCACATAAAACAGACCAAATTGAAAGTAAAGATTGATTTTAATAATGATAGTCATTTAATTGAACAAAAATAGACCAGTGCTCAATCTTAGGGCATGGAGTCATCTATGGATAGTTTTAACCAGCATGATTGAGAACAAAACTCAAGGCAATTACAGGATCTGACACAAACATAGATATACCTTATATATCTACCTCAGTACACTTAGCCAAATTAATCCATCAGATTCATTTGCTACCCTGAACTTTATTGAAATATCTCTAAGGTATAT
>MU226547.1:2286328-2307658 GCA_018584345.1 Thuja plicata | reverse complement strand
GGCACAATTAATTTAGCCATATTTAAATCCCATGGATTGCAAATTGGGACTGGCTTAACCCTATTGTTCCAAAAATAATG
Source organism: Thuja plicata (assembly GCA_018584345.1). Lineage (NCBI taxonomy): Eukaryota > Viridiplantae > Streptophyta > Pinopsida > Cupressales > Cupressaceae > Thuja > Thuja plicata. The sequence goes on along the minus strand of MU226547.1, from coordinate 2,307,578 downwards.
AAATAAAGTACTGCCAGAGTAGTCTGGGGTTACCAGATTTCTGCATTAAGACCACTTTTCGCTCCATTCTTCCCAATCTGCACTGTTGGTATTTAGAGTCCCAGGCAGCAATTCAACAAATTCTTCAGTATATTTCTTTGGTGTGACTTCCTTCTTCTTTCCAGACCCTTGTGAGGTGGTAGGAACAATAGCCTGACTCATCTTGCTTCTTTTGAATTCTACTGTCTCAGACACAAAACTCCAGACAAATAAGCTTCTTACTATTCGCAGAAAAACTCAGAATGCAAAAATGAGAGTTGTACAGAATCCAACTCAATCATTTACACTTATAGCCATTTAAGGACTGTGTCTTGTCAACTTGAAAGCCGAATTCCTACACTTGAACTGTCACGAAGATTTCATTCTGTCATTAATGCTGCGATCAACTTGCACTATTTGATCCTAGCTGGAAGAGAGTGTATGCCTTTTTTCCATCTGGCACTCGTCAGCCTGAAACTTGCCAACACACTGCACTTTATTCACTTTTGGAAAGATCCTTGCGAGTGAGCGACACATCCCTGTTATTTAACTAGTCGCATACTCGCCATCCATCCTCGCTCCACTTTTTACTTTGCTTTTAGGTTCATGCGAGTGAGCGATGCTTTCTTCACCTTTAACCTGTTGCACCCTCACGAGTTAACATTTTATGTCACCTGAGTCTTGGCGACTGAGCGACTGTGCATCTTACCTTTCAGCTATTCCATCATTGCACACTCGCTGGCTGTTTAAACTGCAACTTTTGGATTTGGGCGACTGAGCGACATTCATTTCTTTACCGCATACTCTATCTGGTCGCTCACTCACGCTACTTAATACTCCAGCTTTCATCTTATGCACGAGTGAGCGATGGCTGCTATTCTTTGCTCAGTCGCAAACTCACGAGCTTGAAAATTTCATTTCATTACTAACTGCGAGCGCGCGACTATACACCTTCTTTCCTTTAGTCGCCTACTCGCGAGCTCTTTTCCCTTCATCTTTGTTGATTGGCGAGTGAGCGATGTCTTTCCCTTTTTAACTCATCGCATACTAGAGAGTTGATATTTCATCACCTCAAAGCATCAGCGAGTGAGCAAGGCGTTGAATGATCTCTTAGTCGCTCGGTCACGGACTTTCAAGAAACTTGAAAAATGCTTGTGTGACTGAGCGATGAATCTTCACATTAGTATTTCATGCCTTCGTCGGACACTCGCACTGCAAAATACAACTGAGTTAAAACCTAAGTGAGTGGGCGACCTACAAGACAGGACCTCATCGCGCAGTCGCTGACTTTTGACATTAACATAAGAGTTGAAGCGGGTATGCGACTGCTTCAATTTTAAACAATACTCACTCGGTTGCGAAGCATGAGATAAAAAACATAACTTTATAGCGACTGTGCGACATACAAACTTTTAACCCGTCGCTGACTCACTGTTTCAATGTTTCATTTAGTTAACTTCTCAGCGAGTGAGCGATAAGTTTAACCATTTTTAGCCTGCTCAATCGCTAACTTAAAACTTGACTTTCATAAGACATCGCGACTGTGCAATTTACCTTTTAAAACACTGGACCCGATCACTTGCACATAGATCAAGACTTGACATGAGTTGATCGCGATTGCGCGATTCTCCTTCACTAACAGCTCGTCGCCCACTCGCACAACTTAAAAACATTTCAAAAAGACCGATGCGACAGAGCGAGTAAAATAAAATATGAACTTCAAAATGGGTTTTGACCTCTTTTGCGCGGCAAAGCACAGGATTTTGAAACAGGAAAGCCTGGGAGAAACAAAGGTTAAGACATTTAAATTTTACCAATGCAATGCTAACATAGCCTCGAACCCTGGGGGATCAGATTTCTTCTATTCTTCCTCTGGCCCACTTCTCGAGGCTGATTCTTCCATACCACTTTTCTTATCTTATTCTTCTGACATGTCATACCTCTGCTCTCTTAGAGGTTGTTGTAGCGTGGTGTAGGTAGTACTAGCTACCAAAAATTGTATTTTATTTTTAAGTGTAAAGTTAAGTTAGGTTAACTTTAGGGTAACCTTTGTGTATAAATAACAAGTCTGACCTCATTCCAATGGTCGACATAATTAATGATTTTGCAGTCCATAGCTATAACATTTTAGCATTTTTATATCTTATAGTTACAGATCTCAATGCTCCTTAGTTCTTAGAATCTCTCAGTAGATAGATGCTCCCTTGGAGCCATTATTATACACGCCAGTGTTATTGTAAAACCTGTTAATGAAGAAAGAAGAGTTCTGGTAATGAAGTTGTTAGTAGTCTGATCTCTGGAATAACTTTCTTTTGTGTTGTATGTTTCTGATGTCCCTTGATCTAATGTTTTAAGTAGATTAACGACCTTGTTTTCCCCTTTCTATTGAATGTGTATGAGCTGATGGTTCCTGTGTGCATTCAGTATTTAGTGTAGCATGTTAGAGCATGGTTGATGTTTTAAATGTATTAGCATAACTGTAAGTAGAATGAATAATCCTAACCATGGCCTATATTTTGAAGTTTTTTTGATAATCCAAATGCTTGCAGGAAACCCCAACCTAATGAAATCCCTTGAGAAGATGAGCCAAGAAAACCAGCTATCCCCCCCAAACAAAACAGTCACACTCCCAACTTAGCTCCCGCACTATCGAGACCCGACTCTCATGTGCTTGAAGGCCCAAAGAATTTATTCCCCATATAACCTTTACAGGAAAAGTTGGTCGGTACCCCAGTACCTAATGACAACTTACACTTTGTTGGCAGACCGGTCACAAAGTCTCATCAACAGAACAAAACTGGTGCTAGAAGGAGGGCATGAGCTCGTCTCCTTCGGAGGATTTAGATTTTACACTGCCTGAGGGTTCCCCAAGCCATAGTTGTAGGAATTAGACCTTTAGTGGGATTGGATAATTTTCACCTACTTGATTTGAAAGGGTCCTTAGATCTTCCCCCAATCCTGGAAGGTTTGTTGAACACAAGCCTCCTGCTCAAAAGAAACAGACCCTACAAGCCAAGCCAACCAACATTGTCTGGGGATCTACTACATCTTAGAGTACCCAAGTCTCCCAAACAACCCCGATGACTAATTCTTAGTCTAGCCAAAACCCAACTCCCCCGATGGATACATAATTTGGTTACACCGATCCCTAATGGGACAGTTCCTGGGTGTAACCGACGATCTTCCCTCGCACCCGAAAAATATTTTCCCCTGATACGAGTACTTAGGATCATAAACTATAGAAGAGCATCTGTAGGCATACAAAGATGCCATGAAGCAAAAATAGATCCAACATTAAGACATTGTGACCCAGATGTTCCCTCTATCCTTAGGACAAAATGAGTTGAACTGGTACATTAACCTGCCTTCCAACTCCTTCAATAGTTGGCAGGACATGGAGGACACCTTTCTGGCAGCCTTCCACGTACATGTGGACCCAGCATGGTCCCACAACTAGTTTATCCCCATTAGGAAGGAACTGAATGAACCCCTTGCAACATTTAACCATCGGTTCCAACGTGCCTTGAAGTGGTGCATGGGTCCCTTCATCCCATCCACTGATGTGACCATCCAGACTTACCTTAATGCGATGGACCCTTTCATTTTCACTCTCCTATGGAGAACCACCGCCCCCAATGACTGGGATACTCTGGCAAAGGTTTACAACCAAGCCTTGGAGCTGTCCCGCAGTTTGAACAAAGCTCCTGGCGGGATTGGGCAGAGCATGCCTTTCAACATGATACCAGACATAAATTCTTACGTTAGGGGATAAAACCCCAATCAGGAAATGGGTGCCCCTCGATGGCCATGAATCCCCCACCATCAGCGATAGACCAGTAGGCTCGGTATGTATACCCATCGCAAGCACATACAACACCGGGTTTGGAATTTGTTCCCTAGAACTAGCCGCAGTAAATGCAACAACCATCGACACAAACCTCCAGAGTACCTTTCTTTCAGTCACCCGTGGCTAGAGGATTTTTTTCCTTTTCTCCGATAGCTGCTGCTGCCTTCCCCGGGAACCAACCACAATAATCGTCATATTGTGACGCGAACACCCAGATATCCGCTAAGGTTGAATCCCTCCGGCGGTTGTTGTCCTCACTGACTATGGACATCGGACAACTGAAGGTGAGGTCTTTTACACCCCACAACCCCAATTCCTAGAGAGGGAATATCTTCTCTGGCCAAAAAAATACCAATGCTGGAGGAAGAAACTATAATAACAGGCCTTGACCCAACCAACAATAATGGAATAACAACACGAACACCAGAGGTCCTCCTCCAAAACAAAACACCACTCAAGGTGGTGCTGGACCCAGTCATTTTGCACACCTTTTAGAATTCTATCCCCTGACCAACTAGTGTAGATTGCATGACACTGGCTCTCACTCCGAGGTGAACTGTTCCACACTGGAGAAGGTCATCATGATCTCACATCTAAATAGATAACAAACTATGAATCCTACTCCCCCAAAAATGCCTGTGCAAGAGCCCACTCACGGTGCCTTCACCTGTGAGACCATCTTCTTTGGGATAGACAAGGAAGATGAAGAAGAGCCCAAATTGTAGAGGTTCTTCGATGAATCTATTTTGGCCTTTGAGGCCAATGCCTTCACCAACCCACGAACTCCTTAAAACACTCAGAGTCAGGCTAGTAAAGGACCAGTTTACACGCCTACACCTCCCAAAGATACCCCTCACTGGGACAACCCAGCTGATCACTCCTTCCCACCGAAAGGATCTAGCTCTAGCCAAGCTAAGGATATGATCAAGGGAAGCCAATAATTCTCGGGGGGAGGTTTGAAATCAAAAAGGTGTTAGAATGAACCACCACCTCCATGACCTTAATGGAGGTTTTCTTGAACTGTCCCGAGCAGAGGAAGTCTCTTCTGAAGCTCTTGGGAAACTCGAAAGCTATCAGTCGCACACCCAAGACTGTCATCTTTGATGACGCTAATGCGGCTATCTTCCAGGGAAACATAGAGGATCCTCCCTTCCTACTAGGCTTAAACATACAAGGGAAGAACCTACATAATTTATTGGTAGATTCCGATGCTTCGGGCAATGTCATGCCCTTATCAATATGCAAGAAGCTTGGACTACATCCCACTCCATCCAAAGGCACAGTAGTCTAGCTCATCCAAGACCCCCAGATAGAAAGCATCATAGACATCCAGGTGGTGGACATCCTAGAGACTTACGAGATGTTATTGATTCAAAATTGGTCCAAGGCCCTTAATGGGTATTTCTCCACTAACTTTTCCCACTTGTGGCTCCCCTGGGAGGGAGAATCTAAGCAGATTTGGGTAGAAAGTGAGCCCAGGATGAAGCAGGCCCTCACCAAAGTTGGGAGGGTAAATGAAGTCCTTTTCTCTGAGACTTCCCCTGGGGTGTACCGAACCCTCAAGATCCTCACATTTGATTTCACGCCCGGGGAAGACCCCATAGTCTCTCAGAGAATTCAAGACCTAGACGAAAAACTAAGTGGTGAGGTTAACTCACAGCGTATCGCAGCAACTCCTACTACACTCTTGTCCAACACTTGGTGCTGGGTGCATTATCAAAAACATTTTGAACTTGAGTGTGATCCTTGCATCACTTCTACCACCTGCCATATCAATGCCCTTCGGGAGAAGAAATATGAAGTGGATCTGCCTGGACCCAACAATCATCCCAGCGATACTCCCATGATGCCGCCTGTCCAGGGATCCCAATCACAGGCTTCTCTGGAGGAAAACCTCACCTATGTGCCATCAGAGCTGGAGGAAAGTCCTCCCAACCTTCCCCAAAACAATCCAAAGGCCACTTTGCCTTCCCAGCCCCAGACAACGAACAATGATTTGTGGACCTTGAAGTTTGATGGGTCTCGGTCTAAACAAGGCTGTGGGGCCGGAGTGGAATTGATCAACCGGTGAGGGAAATCCTTCCTTGCATCTTAGAGGCTATAGTTCAACTACATGAACAACATCACAGAGTACAAGGCCTTGGTCCTCAGACTCCTATTTGCACTAAGAAAGGGAATCACCCACCTCTGGGCGCTGGGTGATTCATAGCTGATCGTTAAGCAGGTCCGAAGCCAATACACTTGTCATGATAAAAGGATGGATGCATACCACAACCGGGCATGGAGCCTCATCGAAGACTTTGATACTTTTGGCATTGAACTCATTCTCCAGAAACACAATTACATTTTGGATGCCCTTGTCGTATCTGCCAGCACCTTCAAGCCAATGGCTGGCTCCCGAATATGGAAATTATTTGTTGAGATGGTCCCCACCCTGTCCATTCCAGACAATGTCACCCACTTTCAGGTCTTTGAGGATGATCAACATATTCTGGTCTTTATGGCCAACGCTGGTTTTTTCAAGGACCAATAGTGGAAGAAAGAGATCACAAAGATACTAGGTAGGATGAAGAAGATGATGGGATCATAGACTTGCCAACCAAAACCATCCCTAAGGGGATGGTAGCACTAGAAAAAATATTTTACTCAGACCATCGAGGCTGGGAGAAGATATCATCCTCCTCAGAGGGAGGAAAATTAAAAAAAGTTAACATCGGTTAGGACGGTGAAGAAAAATTGGTACACATTGGAACCTCCTTCTCCCTAGAGGAGAAGGAGAAGATTCTCGCGGTTCTCCAAGAATACATTGATGTAATTGCATGGGGGTATGAGGATTTGAAGACATATGACACATCCATCATGACCCATAAAATTCCACTAAAGCCCAATGCTAAGCTCTTCCAGAAAAAATAAAAGATCGGTAAACCCACTAATCGAGCTTCTAATTCATTAGGAGGTTCACAAACTGCTGTCAGCCCAGATTATCTTTCCTATCCGGCACACAACTTGGGTTACCAACCTCGTCCTTGTGAGGAGAAAGAGCAGCGAAATCTGCCTTTGCATAGATTTTTGCAATTTGAACAAGGCATCTAAGAAAGATAATCATCCTCTCCCCTTGTTGGATGAGGTGTTACAAATCGTGAATGGATCTCAAATGATATCCTTCCTAGATGGGTACTGTGGGTATAACTAGGTCATGGTTAAGTATGAAGATAGAGACAAAACCATGTTCACCACCAAGTGGGGAATGTTTGCATACCGAAGGATGCCCTTTGGCCTGATCAACACAAGGGACACATTTCAAAAGGCTATGGACATTGTTTTTGAAGTCCTAGTAAATCTGTGCATAATCATCTACATGGATGATTTGATCATCTTTTCTTGGGACATGCGTGATCATTCCGCCCACCTCGCCCAAATTTGTTAGAGACGTCACCGATATGGAATATCCCTAAATCCTAAGAAATGCATATTCGCGGTCACTGAAGGGAAGCTTCTCAATTATATCATCCCTGAGAAGGGTATATCCATTGACCTTGAGAGAGTTGAAGCGTCGCTGAATCTACAAATGCCCAGCAGTAAGAAAGAAATGAGGTCTTTCTTTGGAAAGATAAATTTTGTCTGACGGTTCATCACTAGATTCGCCGAGATAGTAAAGCCACTCAATGAGATGATGAAGAAAGATACAAAGATTGAGTGGAGTCCTGAAGCAAAGCGGGCATTCACCTAGATTAAATAAACAACTGTGGAGGCACCAGTCTTGGCTAGTCTGGACTATTCCCTCACTTTCCACATATACTCCTTTGCTTTACCACATTCTGCCATGACAGTTTTGACCCATAAAGTTGAAGGGGAAGAATTACCAATAGCTTTCATGAGCTCCCCTTTTAAGAATGCCGAAGTCTAGTATTCGCCTTTGAAAAAGAATGCCTTTTCTCTTGTCTGCGCCAAGAAGAAATTTTGACATTACATTCTCTGGAGCAAGGTTCATGCTATCATCCTAGACCATGATGTTAAGTCTCTGCTACTATAGAGTGAATTGGGTGAATGACGATGGAAATAGATGGCCATCCTCCAAGATTATGATTTGGAAATGCAACCCCATGAAGATAGTCCAAGGCTAGGGACTATGTAGAGCGATGGTAGAAGGAACTTCAAATATTGAATGTCAAACATATACGGTGGATTCCATCACTCAAGACCCATGGTATACTGACCTGGTATACTTATTTTTGAACAACAGATTCCTAGAGGGGCTACCCCGAAAAAAATGTCACGTCTTGCGGCTGAAAAGCGTGCACTTCATGATTAAAAGTGGAACACTTTTTCACAGGAACTATGAATGGGTATACCTCTGGTGCATTGATAGGGACCAAGCTACAAAGATGATTGAAGAATTCCATGGGCACTTTGGAACCGAGCATGGCTTAGCTAATGCCACTTCCCATTAGATCCTCCAGGCTGGATACTATTGGCCCTGTATCTTAAAGGATGTCTAAACTCACGATAGGAGATGCCATACTTGCCAAACAGTGACACATCATGAGCGGAACCTAGCTATGCCTTTGCAGCTGGTCTTTGAAGCTAGACCCTTCACCCAATGGGCATTTGAATTTATCAAGGAAATCAACCCCAAATAGTCTGCCAACCACCGGTACATTCTAAATGCTACCAATTATTGCACCCAGTGGTCTGAAGTGTTTCTTTGCAAAAACAACACGACAGACGTAGTTATTAAATTCCTGGAAGAAAACATAGTCACCCAATTTGGAATGTCATTTGCTATAGTGTGTGACAATGGTCTGACATTTTCTTTTGTACAATTACTCAAATGGACCTATGAAAGAAAGATCACCCTGAATTTCTCTAGAAACTACTACCCCTAGGGTAATGGTGTGGCTGAATCTACCAACAAAGAAAGGAAAGCACACTAAGTTTCAACAGCTCTGGCTCGGACCATATCTGATAGCTGAGATCTGCGGGGCAAATACTTATCACCTCAACAGTATGACCATAGAAGCCATCCCATTTCCTATCAATGGACAATTTGTAAAGCACTATTTTGAGTAAGGTAGGTGGTGAGTTTGTCCAAAGTTGTACTATATGTAAAGTTCTTGCCTGTAAATATCTTTCCTGGTGCTTCGTTTGGAGTGCCTTATAAATGGTTTTGTCGACCATCCTCCGGGACCACCTTTCCTTTTCGTGTTTTCCTTTATTTTTGGATTTCTTTCATTTTCATTTTTTTTTGGGTTCCCAACATGTTGCCTTCTTTTTGTAGGCAGGTATGTTTCGCATAACATCTAATCTTTGGAATGATATCCTGTGTATTTCGGTAAATTTGGAATCTATTGTTAGCATAGTGGAATTTTTCCACGCTCTGGAGTTATTTTGCAAGTATGGTAAAAGGTTATGGGTGATCTTCATTATATTCACATCTTGACAGTCCAAATATCAGTTAACAGAAAATTTAAGCAAGTAATCAGACACCTTGAGGGCAGATCGATTGCACTGGTTGTTGACCAAGTTTGAAAATCATTAAAATATCCTAGGTCTGGAACTTTATCTCCTATTTGGAAATTTGAAATTGGATGGCAAGGTGAAAGAAGTACCACCATTAAACTTAGCTAAGCTTAAGGTGCACGGTGAAAGAAGTACCGCCTTCCCGTCCAGAATAGAAAAAGAAAAGAAAAGAATTGAATAGTGAATTCTAGTATCCAGGGGAAACATGTGAGATATGACGACTTTGGTTTGATTTACTTAGTGCCTCCTCTCTACTTCTCTTGGAGGTCATCGGCTTGGTTTTCTTCCAAAGCACACACTTCACAACTGATGAAAGACCAAAAGATCAAATCAGTGGTGAGTCTGATTTCCTTAGACGCCTCGCACTTTACAAGAAGAATGCTCCAGGTAAAGATTAATTCTGGTTTTTCTAACTAGAGATTTTGAAGTTCTCGAATGTGATAAGAAATTTTTACCAGACAGTCGCCATTTTTTATGCCCTGCATACCCATCCCTACATTTTGTAGGCAAAATGTTGGGTTCCCCTTTTCAATTTTGCTCTTTCCCTTGGTTTCTTTTGTTTCCTTTGTTTTCCCTTTGGGCTTTTCTCTCGCGAGGGTTGTTTTTATTTTTTATTCTTGTCTTCTTTTACCTCTGGGACCTGGTCCTAGAGTTGTTTTGTTCTATTGAGTTAGTCAGAACCCAGACTCTGGGATTCTTTGTCATCATGTCTTCCTTCGCAAGAAGATGTGGCTGCATGGAATCCCCAGGCCCAGAGTCCAGAGGTTTTCTTGTTCCAGGGTTTGCAGAGAGAAAGCAATGCATTTTTACCCTAAGGGTATAAATAGAATTTACCATTCACTGTCATATTTACCGCAATCAAACACTTAGAGCAATTAGAGTGATTCAAAGGCGATTAAGGTGATCTAAGCAACATTTTTCTCCTTGTGCTTAGTGATTGATTAGCATCGATTTGCAGTGCTTGTTTGTGGTTGCTGAAAGGTCAACTTGTTGTAGAGCACCTCTCATGCTCATCTTCCTTTCATTCCCCATGTTTCCAGGTAGGCCTTCGGCTCTCTTGCTTCTGGTTTTTGTTTTTCTGGTTTCTCTGGCTTTCTATCTAATTTTTTTCTATTTTTGTTTTGCTGCGTCTTTGGGTTGGATTTTCTGTCATGTCCCGTTGGTGGGTTGGCTCTACCAGAGGGTTTTCCACCCTCTGTGTAGTTGTAGTAGTATGTATACTTTGTATATTTTATAGAATAATGTAAGTACTCATGTACATTCTATAAATTGTATAGATTTTTGTGTATAACTGCATATATGTCTGTTTGTTGTGGTCGGTCTGCAAGTTGTGCTTTGGCCCTCATAGCGCTTCATCCCTCTCTATATTTTATGTATACCCCATGTATATCCTTCCATTTGCATCAAGATCATTGCGCTCCCTCACGAATGAACTATGTTGTCAAACTCGTCAGAGAAGTATTCACCACGGTTCAAACTTGACACCCCTCTGGTTCGAGCCATGGCGACATTCTCTCTCCTCTGTCATGTCATCTTGATGGCGGGATTAATTTCCCACAAGTAGGCATTCAAATTCCATCCCATCTAGAATTTACTTCCCCCGTGTCAGCCCACTTATCACCATTGATGCCATTACGTTGCCTATTGCGTGGCCACGTGATGACCCATGTCAGCCAAGTACAACTCTTCACCGGTTACGTCGACAATGGCTAGTTCTTCCAGACTCCTAGTGCTAAGAAACCCCTAGGTCTTCATCCCATTTTTTTTGCCTTGACCAATGCCCTGGAGCCCTGGGTGTTTGTCAGAATTTGATCCTTGTTAACTTTAATTTTCCAGGATTTTTGAGGCATGCTAACATTTTTTGGGCAGGTGTGAAATGGTGGTGAATTCCCTAGAGTCCTTAAAGTGTTATTTTTATCATATCATGTATTGATGGTTCTCCAGTCTTGCAAGTTGCAGATAGATTAATCAAAATGTCTGAAGTGATCGCTCCTCCTGATAGCCTGGAGCTGCCAACTACCTGCACTCGGGCAACTACAAAAACTAAGGCCAAAAAGATGCTGGCCAAACTGCCACTAACTTCCAAGTACTTGAAAGAGGGTGCTGTCATAGGGTCCAAGGTGGACTCTAAGTTGCAAGAGATAACAGATACAGAGCCAGAACTATGGGCTAAAATGCAGGGCTTGGTCCAAGCCATCTACCAACAGAGGACCGTCAGAGATAATATGGAAAAATACATAGCCAACTCCAGGATTATTAAAGATGAAAGTTTTCCCTGCTTGGCGCAAGCACTGGAGCTAATACTCCAACTGGAAACACTCTACAAGGCCTCCACTCAGGTTGTTTTTCTCGCCGATCCCCAATCGCTACACTATCCAACAACTATCGTCATTCTAGACGCAACTACTTTTGCTTTGGGGCTGGGGATCCCTCAATTCAAGGGAGCCGTTGTTGTCTCCTGGGCCACATCATTAAAGGAGTTCAAAGAAGCTTCCCTTATCTCTCAGAAACATCTCAACACCCATTGATTGAAGTCCCCAAGAAGGGACTATAAAGAGATGAAGTTGGAGATTCTCTGCGGGGATTTCAAAGAATGTATCCAAGCATTCATCATATTTATATGCAGGCTCTTTGGAGAGCCCCGTGCCTAGGATTTATTGACATGGATGTATTACTTTCTCTACTACATCACCACTCGCAACCAGAACTTCAATTGGGTGGCTATCATCACCAACCATATGGACACACAACTGAAGAGCATCCGCCATACCTCCAAGTTCCACATGACATTCCAAGTACTATGGGTACTGGCCCAACAGAGACCTTCCTTTCAGGGTTTACAAACGATGGGAATTCTCAGGAACAGTCCTAGCCAATTGAGATCATGGGATCATTATCCCCAAGTCCAGTGGGAACTTAGCTTCCCAAATTTTTATAGGGTAAATGATGCGTTCATTTACCCGAATATTTTGACACTTACTCAGGACTTTGGATACGGTTATCGCCAGAGGCGATGAACTTGGTGAGTACTTACGAGAATTAATTTATTCAATTCTAGTAGCACACATATATTTAGGTGATCGGCTTCTCTGGGAAACCCTATCTTCTTCCTCATTATTTCGGGGATAGAATTATTCTTTTAGAATTTTGCAGACAAATTCTGGAGCTGCATGCCCTCTTCACATTGAAGATTGTTACCAACGTTTCATTCCCAATCTCTTGCGGGAACTATTCTTGTAGTCTTGCTACAGCAAAGGAGGCAGAAAATGAACTGAAGAGTCTGGGACTGGTGGAATTCCACCATACTAGAAACAATTTTGATCCACTGGGTAAAATAGTGATAGCACTTCCCCGGGCGTCCCCACCACACAAAGATGATATTGAGGATTTCTGGGTGAATTTCCAGGACAGTTTTGATCTCTGGGCCCACCAGCATTTGTGGATGTCTAAAGGCTTAATAAAATCCCTCAACCTTTGGAATTTCCTGAAGGGTTTTTTAGATGACGAGCCCCTGGAGGACCCATTGTATAAAGAGAAGGAGTTAGATAAGTTAGATCTCCCTCTGGTGGATTGGGCCACCCCAGAAGATTTAACAATTTAGGGGGTATGCCACCCCATTGTAGAAAATAGTAATAAGTATTTTGAGCTGGTGTGTCCAAGGAGCACCTGAAAAGGACCAATTGTTTGGAGGTCCACCTCGACCTCTGGGGCCTCAGGACCTAGCATAAGAAAGGGGAAGGAGAAAGAAGATACCTCGGCCCATGTACCTCCCAAGGGTTTTCTCCCCATAATGGAGAAAATACATGAGCAAATGGAGGCGTCAAGGCTAATGAGCCAGAAAATAAGCGTACAACTATCTTAGGGCTTTCTCGCAACTCCAGTAGCATCTGCTCGCCCAGCGGGATCCCCATCATTGGCCACACTAATGAGCAGGCAGACGTTCGTTGAGGTGGAGTTTGGAAGTATTCTTGATGCCGGGGCCCCACTACAAAGAAAGAAGCAGAAGGTGAACCCCACTCCAAGCGTAGATGCATGCCCTGGTATACCTAACATTCCCCTACTAGATGTCAGTTCAGATTCCCCCAAACTGAATGACATTTTAGATACCTCTCCCCTACATGAAAAATTTCATGATATCTTAAGGACAGATGAGCTCATGTACCTACATGGGGATATAGATCATGTAGTAGAAGAGATCGCCGCTAAGGAAAAGGAGGAGAACCCCGCTGAGAAGGAAGCCCCAGAGCAAGAAGCTGCCACAGAGCGGGAAGAAACACAAAAGGAGCCCAAGCAGGAGAAAACACCGGTCCAGGAGACTGAGAAAGAACCAAGGAAAATAATAGATGAGAAACTGATGACTTGGGAAATTGGACCCACGGGATCAACTGTACCTGCATTCATCACGCTCTAAATGCCTTTGGTTACTCTAGGTGACCAAAATGCCCCAGAGTATATTCAGGGAGGTAATCACAGTAGCCCAAATGTTGAACCTGGGCCAGATGCCTCAGCCACCTCCAGAAAATGTCCTGATGGAGGAAGATATCCTGGCAAATGATGCCGAGGAAGAACGACAATAACAGGATGAGGGGAAAAACCCTGATGATACCAATGTTAATTCGCCCGATGCTAAGAAGGATGGAGAAATCCATGAAAATATAGGTGATGTTGATACCGGTAGAGAGGAAACCCTAGACATCACAAAACAGGACACCAACATGGCAGAAAATAATGAGGCCTCTAAAGAGAAAGAAAAGGAGTAGGAACGGGAAAAGGAAAAAGAGCCCAATGACACTAAAGATACCGTGAATGCACCGCTAGACTCTAAAGGGAGTCTTGATACCCAAGCCTTGATAGTAAAGCCTCGCCAGCTACCCCAATGGATGGTGGAATCCAGAAAGAGGAAGGTCCCGATAGTAGCAACAGGTGTTCCACTCTCCCTGGTCAAAATGATGGCCCAAAATGCATAGGCCAAGAAGCCTAAGAAGGCCCGGACAGTCCATACCCTACAGACTGGTCTAGCAGGAAGCACGGTTGCAACAATTGCAACACCTCCTCCCGATGTAGATATAATAGCGGTAAGGCCCAAGGATTATGTGATCACATAGGTAACACTGGGGAGGAGAGATAAGAAGGGCGAGTTGGACCTACTGAGGGAGGCTGCCAAAGTAGTGGAGGCCCGATATGATAAACAGGCCCAAAAGTTGAAGGAGGAAAGAGAAACCAATTCAAATCTCCTTGGACTTCTGATAGAACTCACATAGCCCCTAGCCGAGATCCACCCATAAGCTTCTACTCTGGATTATCGCTTGCACTGGGTGATGTGGATACTCTAAGGACCATGAAGAAGAAGGCCCAGGCTGTGGACGGGTGGATCATCGAGCAGATAGTCGTTGTAAGGCAATTTTTAGTGGTGTCGCTCCTGAATCTTTATCAGATGAACAACCTGTTGAATCAAGTGAACCTCTCCACTACCTTATGGGAGGGAGACTTGGAAAAATATGAAGGATGGAAAGATGGGTTGGATGAGGTCTTCAATGCTGGTGAAGAAGCCGTCACAAAGGCAAGAATTTTGTGGGAAGAATCATTTGAGTCCCTCCAGGCCTAGTACTCCAGACTTGGCCTCAATATTGAGGTATGCAAGGAATTGGTTAAGGCCCTAAGAGAGAAATTAACTGCAGCCTAGTATCCTTTGGGCCTATTTAAGGCATTTATGGTAAGGGTGTCATAAGCCGACCCCTTCAACACTAGAACATGCACCCCGGAGGACTATGTTCTCAGTAAATATGATGAGTTCATGGAGTCCCTATATCAGTCTGTCGGGGACTTCAATGGAGGAAGACTATTAAGATTATCTAAGATGATGCTCCGGGCACATGATGCCGTAAAAATAGTGGATGAATTCTGGAACGGGGCTGGAGAGGTTGAGGAAAAATTTGAGGCCGCCCGCAGCCGGTGGGGTAGCATTAAGGATATAGATGAGGATGGCATAAGCCAAGCTTTGGAGACATTTAAGACTAGTAAAGGGCAATAAAGTTCTCTGGATTTTGGAGATTTTTACCAGCAGAGTATATTTTAAATATTATTTATTATTTGAGCACGAGCTCCCTGATCCCAAATTTTTGGATCCAAAAATTTTGTATTATTTCAATGACTTGTGTCTAGGTTCCCCAGAGTTGATCGGTCATTATCAGGAATTTAATAAGGGTGTCAAAAAGTGGGTGACACTAGTAAGAAATGTCAGCTCGAGGGATGGTTCTGATAGGTGGTCTTCCCAAGGTGCCACTCCAGCATTAAACACCTGATGCATCAGAGATAGTGAGACACTTTTACATTGATGAGGCATGTAGCCTCGAACCCTGGGGGATCAAATTTATTCTATTCTTCCTCTGACACTCTTCTCGAGGCCAATTCTTCCATACCGCTTTTCTTGTCTTATTATTCTAATATGTCATACCTATGCTCTCTTTGAGGTTATTGCAGCGTGGTGCAGGTAGTATCGGCCACCAAAAATTGTATTTTATTGTTGAGTGTAAAGTTAAGTTAGGTTAACTTTAGGGTAACCTTTGTGTATAAATAAGAAGTCTGACCTCATTCTAATGGTCGACAAAATTGTTGATTTTGTAGTCCATAGATATAGCATTTTGGCATTTTTATCTCTTATAGTTGTAGAGCTCAATGCTAATTAGTTCTTAGAAGCTCTTAGTAGATAGATGCTCCCTTAGAGCTATTATTGTACACGCCAGTGTTGCTGGAAAACCTGTTAATGAAGAAAGAAGAGTTATGGTAGTGAAGTTGTTAGCGTTCTGATCTCTGGATTAACATTCTTTTGTGCTGTATGTTTCTGATGTCCCTTGCTCTAATGTTTTAAGTAGATTAACAACCTTATTTTCCCCTTGCTATTGAATGTGTATGAGCTGATGGTTCTGTGTGCATTCAGTATTTAGTGTAGCATGTTAGAGCATGGTTGATGTTTTAAATGTATTAGCATAACTATAAGTAGAATGAATAATCCTAACCTTGGCCAATCTTTTAAATTTTTTTTGACAATCCAAACGCTTGCAAGAAATCTCAACCTAAAAAAATCCCTAGAGAAGATGAGCCAAGAAAACCAGCTATCCCACAGAACAAAACAATCACACTCCCAACTTAGCTCCCACACTGTCAAGACCCGTCTCTAACGTGCTTGAAGGCCCAGAGAATTTATTCCCTAGACAACCTTTATAGGTGAAGTTGGCTGCTACCCCGGTACCCGGTGACAACTTACACTCTTTTTGCGGACCGATCACAAAGTCCCGTCAACACTAAGTATGTTAGAAGACACCATCCACAAGACCAGATCATTGGAGAAAAAAGAGCTGGAATGAGAACAAGAAGTAAGTCACTTAACACTAGATATTTGATTTGTGATTTTGAGCCTAAATATGTTAATACGACACTTGAGAATCAAGAATGGGTTAGTGCAATGAATGAAGAGATTGAACATATTGAGAATATTAAAACATGGACATTAGTACCTATATCGTGTGACAAAAATGTCATTGGTACAAATGGATATTCAGAAACAAACTGAATGAGAATGGAGAAGTTAGAAGGAACAAACAACTTGAAGGGTTTGTTGATCCTAACAAGAGGAACATGATTTGTAGACTACACAAAACCTTGTATGGATTGAAACAAGCATTGAGAGCATAGTATGAAAGACTTCTCTCTTATCTCATTAGTATTGGATTTGTTAGAACAAGTGATAATGATAATCTGTATTTAAAAGGAGATACTGATGATAAAATTCTAATTATTGATATTTTTTTTTATGATATCATATTTGGAGGTAATGATATGTTATGCAAGTCATTTGATGATAAAATGAGAAAAGAATTTGAGATGTCAATGTTTGGAGAGATCAAATTTTTTCTCGGTCTACAGATTCTACAACAGGATGAAGGAATCTAAATCACACAATCCAAATACATCAAAGAAGTTCTGAAGATATTCAAAATGGAGGAATCCAAACTAGTTGGAACACCTATGGCAACCAGATGCAAATTGACAAAGGAATACAAGACAAATGAGGTAAATCAGACCTTATATAGATCTATGATTGAAAACTAATGTATTTTATACACACTAGACCAAATATAGCACATACAGTTTGTATAGTTGCAAGATTCTCTGCTAATCCCAAGGAATCACACATGATTGTTGTTAAAAGAATTCAGAGATATCTAAAGAATATCGAAGACTATGGTTTGTGGTATAATAAAGAAGGCAAATTTGAGCTACAAGTTTATACCCATGCTGATTGGGATGGAAACATAGATGATAGAAAGAGCACAACAGGAGGAGCATCTTTTATGGGTGTCAAACTTGTCACATGGATAAGTAAAAACAAAGGATACATATCAAAATCAACTGCAGAAGCAGAATATGTGGCTGTTGCTGCAAATTGCTCTAACATTGCATGGATCAAGCAATTGCAGAAAGGTATGAATATAAAAATTCTTGAGCCAGTAATTATCTATTGTGATAATACAAGTGCTATCAACATTTCAAAGAACCTTGTGATGCATGCTAAGAAAAAGCACATAGCTATTAAGTATCATTAATTGAGGGAACAAGTACAAGAGAAAGAGGTGATACTAGAATATGTACAATCCAAATAACAATTAGTAGACATATTCAAAAAACCACTGGCAAAAGATACATTTGAATACCCGAGGAATAGACTAGGGGTCCAACCCTTGTCTACTGGTTACTAAGCTGACTAGGAGGTTGCATCATCCTACACATTATCAGAAGATCAATCATGTTGATGCAAGCTAAGATATGGACTGTTATGACATATCAGTACAAGAGGGTACATATCTGAACCACACACCAGAGATATTGTTGGCTACTACAGAGCTATATTGATGATGGAAAGAAGAGATTCATTGATATATTTTTATTTGGCATTGTTGTCAAAGGGAGAGATGAATTCAATGAAATATCCATCAGGGAGAGAAAAGAAACATATCCATCAGGGAGAAGAACATCAATCAAAGGGAGAGAGAATATCAAAGAAATAATTTTTCTACAAAGGGAGAGAAAGATCCAATGATGATTAAAAGAAACAACCATCCATCTAAGGGAGAGAATTGGAAAAGGAGTTAACATTGCATATCTATTCAGAAAAGGTAGAAGAGATTCTACAACAAAGGGAGAGACAGAAGAAGAAGACAAAATTGCTTCACCTATCCATTGAAGGGAATAAAGAAAGGGAAAGCACTCTACAAGAATCAAATCTAGGCTAGAAGAGCTTACCAAGAGTCAGATATTTGAATTGGTTATAGAACAATAAGCTTGGTATGTTATAACATGTTTTACATTACATATTTCATAGTATGTTGCCATCAATTCCAAAGGGAGAAATTGATGAACTATAATTGATTGAATGTTTGAAGATGATAAGTTGATGGTCACTGAGCTACAGAAAGTAAATGCAAGACATTAAATCAGTTAATGTATTGTATTGTTATTGATGTCAACTTAATATGTTATGATTTCTCATACACACATTGTCACAACACTTGAATACCAAAAGAGACAAATTTTTTAACGTCGGTAAAGGTATACACTGGGTGACAGTGTTACCCAAGAGACACAGTGGTACCCGAGAACAATGTTACCCGAGATCAATAGTACTCGAGAAAGTGGTACCTGAGAAAGTGTTACCGAGAAAACTAAGAATTGATGACCGAAATCAACTCGAGTGAAAAAATGACAAAACTACTTAGCTGACAGAGCTATATTTAGAGTTAACTAATTGATTGCTTTATTTTTATCGACCAGTAGAACTAAGGATAAGAAGAAGATTTAAAGCTAGTTTTATTCACAGTTGTCAAGGAGAAATCTATGAAATAAAACTAAAGCAAAGCTTTAAAGATTAAATAAATGCATGGCGGGATTTGTAGATCAAGAAGAAATCTACATCAAGAATAAGAAAGACAAGGATATTGAGTGGCTAATCATGTCTATATAAAGAGACAAGAAATTCATTATAAATAGAGGAATGTTGTATATAATTTTGGTGAAGATATAATTCTTCATGCATATCTGATCATACAGGTTGAAGAACAAAGTCAAAGAAATTCTGTAGACATCGAGCAACAGAAGCAAGAGAATTCACCGAGAAAAAAGAAGAAAGAAGGGGAGAAAAGGAATTTAAGAGAACATTGATCAAAGATGTATTACGGACTTATAATAGATTTGAAAATCTGCAAGTTAAAGTTGTATTATTGAACAAATCATTTACTATTTTAGTTTAACCATTGATTCAAAAAATCTCTTAACCGAGTGGGATTTAACCATCATTAATGTATTGATATACTCAAGAGTATCAAAAGGTTTTCTTGTTGACAACATAGTGACTTCTAGGTCAAAAGAAAAACTGTTAGTTTTGAATCCTCTAACAAGGTCACACTTAACAATATGTTTGTAACCTTTAATAGGGTTGGCTCTTCATCGAGCTCACTTCAGAAGAGTGAAAATTTTGGGTTACCGGTCCCAAGTGGTTTTTCCCTTAACAGGGTTTCCACGTTAAAAATCCATGTTTCAAATGTGTATATGGTTAATTTCTTTGATTATTTTCTTTACATGTTACTAAAACAAGATTGGTCGATAAACACTAAGTTTAATTACTGCTACTTGGTAAAGGCTAGAAAAAGATAAACATTATATCTTACTGAGCAGTTTATATTTGATAAAATTATATAAGACATACATCTTGTAGGACTGAAAGATAACTAGAGGATATTATATTTGTGATATAAGTTTTGGTTGGAATTATTGGAATTATATAAGGCCACTGATTCACCCCCTCTCAGTTATTCTAACAATATATAATAATAATAATAATAATAATAATTAATAATTTATATTATATTATATTATATATTATATCATATAATATAATATAATATATTATATATAATATAATATATAATAACTTTATAATAATAATAATATTCACCCGTGGGGCTTTATATGATATAGTTTATTATATCATATAATATATTATATAATATATAATATAACATATATAATAATTTTATAATAATAATATTCACTCGTAGGGCTTTATACTAGCCAGTAGCCTGTGGGGCTGTGTGCTAAAATATTGACACACTTCTATGAATCATTCCATCCAAGATTGCTCAAGAATGAGGCCTCAAATATCGATCCATAGCTCTCTAGTCATGGAGTGCAAAGTTGTAAAATGGAGGCCCTCAGATTGACCTAGTTAGTGCCTATGCAAGTACACCATGAAACGAGAGATCCAAATGCATGAAAATGAGATCTACTCTATATGATTGCAATGCATAAAAGAAAATTAATTTAGATGATAACAATGCATGATTATTCTATGAAAAGAAAATACAAATGCAAGTTTAATCTATGAAAATAAACATGAATCTAATCTACATGAGTAGCCATGAATGCAAGAAGAAGAAGACAAGAAGAGAGAAGTTGTAATATCCAAGTTAAAGTGCTCAAATCCTCCTCCAAAATTTCTCTCCAAACCTGCAACATAACAATATTATGAAAACCTAATATTGATGATTGATGATTATCAAATGAGAAGGAGAGGTTTCCTTATATATGAAAGTGAACGATTGAGATTAAGAGGCAAAAATAAATAATCAATGGTTGAGATTAAGAGGCAAAAACTCCACCACTTAGGAAGATGTGAAGAAAAAAGAATTTTTATTTAATTTAATTTAATTTATTGCCTTTTTCAACAAATAAAGTGCTTTAAGTGGGGATTTTTATTTATTTAATTAAAAGAGGGGTTTTCTTTATAATTAAATAAATTAGAAGAATTTTATT
>MU226547.1:2229563-2266711 GCA_018584345.1 Thuja plicata | reverse complement strand
GGGGGGGGGAGGGGTTTTCCTTGGTCAAACCTTGGTTTTGGAATTAACCTTAAATATATGTAATTGAAATTGCAGAAATGGACAAAGTAAATGCATAAATTCACCTTGCTTGAAAAAGTCCTTGTGGAGGATTTGAATCCTTGAATCCAAAAGTATGCTTCAAAATGTGGAATGTAGAAAGGTATAATGTCTTCAATCTCTTACTTCTAGATCTCAAACACCAAGTCTTGAATGGGGTCTTAAATTTGGAAGAGGCTTGGAAGAAGGTGGATGAAGAGATCACCAAAAGGGCACTATGTAGCTTGAATCCTTCAATGGCCTCCAATGGATCTCCTTCATGAAAATGGATGCTTGAATGGATGAATACTTTCTTTCTTGATTTTCTTACTTGATGATGTTTCTCAATTTCTCAAGGATGCATAGGATTCAATAGAGAACTTAGTATCACTTCTTGATGCTTGGAAGACTTCTTGTTTCTCAATCTTGCTTAGAGAAAATGAGAGAGAAAGCTTCCCTTTTATATGGAATTAGGGAAAAATCTTCCAAGGAGGCCTACATAGGAGAATTAAATTCCCATTAAAGCCTTTACCCATAGGAGAGGACTTATATTAAATATAATTTAGGAATAAACGCTTCAGAACCCAAAACATCCAACCCAAAAGCGGGAAATACTTTTTGCAAAGGCCGACTTCCAAAAAAATTGAGACCCCAAGATCTGAACCTTGTGTCAAGGTCAAGGTTGACCCTAACCTAGGTCAGGGTCAAGGTTAACATAGACCTAAAAGTTCAACCTTGACCCTGAAGCCCAAAATCACCAATTTGTAGTTCAAAATGCAGAAATTAGGCTAAACAGGAGTGAAAAGAGGGACAAAATAGGGGGGAAGCCATGTCAAGATCAGGAACCCATTCAAGGCACTTTTCATGACCCCAAACCACTTAATCAGAAGGCTAAACACATCTACAATGGAAGTGCTTCCATTTTCTGACTATACAAAATCATATGCTAATTAACATTTTCATCTAATTTTACTCTTGCAGGTGTCACCTACTGCTAGGGGGGTAGTGGCACACATTGAGAATGAAAAGGTAATGAAGAGTTTGAGAATGATTATGCATGTACTAATTTTTATTTTCAATCTCTATTTAACCTATCTTGATGTTTGAGGAGGACATGACATTGGTTGAAGAGACCAATCTCTCAGCCATTTTATTTGTCTTTGATAGCCGCATTGTATGTATTTGTGTAGTTAGTTGTTTACATTCTTGATCTTTGTACATGTTTGTACATGTTATGGATTTACATCCTTGTTGATTGCACTGACACTACCAGAGGAAGGTACTATCAAAACATTATTGAGCATGTTAGAGTTTTGTACTTAGGTGTGCTGACATTAATGTTTTGTCACTGATGTCAACATACTTGTTGATATTTCAGACAATATGTTAAGTGAAGAGGATTTCAATTGTTCAGGTGCTATGTTGAAGATCTTGATTTGTGATTGTGAGGTATAGTTCAGAGGTGTTTGTAGATGGTCTACAAAGGTTTGCAGAAGTTTGGATGACCATTTGAGTGATGTATAATCGAGTTGCTGGTAGCTACTGTTACAATGTCCTATTTATAGTAGATGAGTAATTGGATCGATACATATTAGATTTGATACTTTCAGAGGTTGCGAAGTTGGTGGTTGCATGGTGCCTTATCATTGTGTTCACATCTAGTGTTTTTCATGATTTAGAGTATGATAAGCTATCTTTTATTGTGACATAGTTTTATATTTTAGTGTTCTTTTTTATCAGAGACGAAGATGAGATGATATGAATATTCTGGATTGTATTCATACTACTTCTTGGTGTTCTTGGATTGTTTGATGATCGTGATGTTGGAATACATCATTTGAGGTAATCAAATTTGTTGTTTTGGTGGCGTGTTGGCTTTTCTTCATTTAGGTCCTCGCCGAATTGATGGAGTAACGTGTTGGAATTCTTGATGCTACTTTAGTGACACGTATTGTGTTCATAGTTGGAGATTTGGGTCATATCTCAGTCTTAGCTTAATTGATTTGGATCAATTTTGAGACTGAGCATAATGCTTATATATTTTATTGTAATAGGTCTTAGCCAACCTAGTGGTTGATTATTCTTTGTAATCAGTATAAATGAGAGATCATTTTGTATTTTTTTGTATGAGAGAGATATGTGAGTGTAAGAAGAATTACTGATATTTGTATTCTGCATTTAGGGAAGAGTTTGTACTTTATTGGAACTATTTTGGCATTTGAGATGCTATATGTCAGGTTGGTTCTAATTGAATGCATGTCCAACATGTTGAAATTGAAGTTAGATCGGTGAACCCGATTGAGGGCTAGATCTATGATTGTATTATGAGCAATGAGCTTTGGGCAGTGAGCCTTTAAATTAGGCTATAAGCCCGTGGTTGCTTGTGCACCCATTTTTCTTTATTTTCTCTTAATTAGGCAATAATTTTAGCAGAGTACATTCATCTTGTGGGTTTGATTCCCATCGGGGTTTTTCCTTAACTGGGTTTCCTCGAGAACAAACCTCGGTGTTCTGTGTTATTTGTTTGGGATCTTGCATTACTGTTTCTTTCAGATCTTAGTGGCTAAAGTGAATTTAATTTACTGTTAGGTGTGTAAAACTAATTCACCCCCCTCTCAGTTGTGCTTACCTCCTTTTGGGCCTAACAATTGGTATTAGAGCTAAGTCCTTTTGAAGAAGCTTGACTGCTTGAAGGAGATCCTTCATGGAAAGTATAAGAAAAGAGAGTTTGAATTTCGATGGAAACAACTATTTCTTGGGTGATGAAGGAATATTTATTGGGTGTTATTCAAAGAGAAAAGAATATAAATTTTATAACTATAGACTGAAGAAGATTTTTGAAATTTAAAATGGTAGAGTTGAGGAGAATGTGAAGAGATCAAAAAGAACTTGCTGGTATGACTTACTTGAAGAATACAATAAGATTATGGAAGTGTAAAATCAGAATCAGGTTAGACTAGAAGTATAGAAAGAACCTGTGGAAAATGAAGTGGATATTGGCACTGAAGGGTTTGCTACATAGCCTGGACATAAAAATCCATGGTATTTAAGGATTAATCATTTTTAAGATTCCATTATTGGTTATAAGAATAGAGGTGTTCAAACTAGAGGAAGAATTTCTAGGAAACATGTTTGTCATATGAAGTTGAGCCTAAAGATATAAACATTGTATGTAATGATGAGAGTTGGATGAAAGAAATGAGAGAAGAAATTGATTGGATTGATAATAAAAATACTTTGATTCTTTCACCCAAAACTATTGACAAAAAGTGATCGATACTAAATGGGTATTCAGAAACAAGCTGAATGAAGATGGTAAAGTGGTTCGAAACAAAGCAAGATTGGTATGAAAAGGATATTCATAGATGAAAGGCATTGAATTTATTGAGACCTTTTCTCCTATAGCTATACTTGAAGCTATTAGATTACTTCTTTCATATGCAGCTTACAAAAAATTTAAACTCTATTAGATGGGTGTTAATTCTGTATTCTTAAATGGTGAACTAGAGGAAAATGTTTATATCGAGTAGCCTGATGGTTTTACTCTAACCAAGAAAGGAGATATGGTTTGTAAATTATAGAAATATTTGTATGGATTAAAGCAAGCTCCTAAATCCTGATATGCTTTATTGGATATGTATTTAACAAATATTGGTTTCACAAGGCGTACTACAGATAGTAACTTATATTCCAAAATAATTGATGATAATATCTTGATTGCTAAAGTATTTGTTGATGATATCATATTTGGTGCTAATGATGAGTTGAGTAAAGATTTATCTGGTGAATTACACAAAAAATTTGAGATGTCTATGATAGGTGAGATGAAATTATTTCTTGGATTGTAAATTACATAGTTGGATAGAGGAATTTTAATCACACATTCCAAGTATATTAGAGAATTGTTGAAGAAATTTGGTATGGAAGATTAAAAAATGGTAGGAACTCCTATGGTTACAGGTTGAAATTTAACTAAGGATGATGATCTCCCTTGTGATAATCAGACATTATATAGATTTATGATCAGAGGATTGAAATATCTAACTCATTCTAGACTAGACATATCAAATACTATTGGAATTGCTGCAAGATTTTAAGCTGAACTGAAGGAATCACATATGGTTGTTGTCAAGAGAATTTTTAGATACTTGAAGGGTACAGTTGACTAAAGATTATGGTATGAAAAAGATGATGACTTTACTCTATGTGCATACACTAATTTTGATTTGGAAGGTAATGTGGATGATCTAGGAAAAAGTACTAGTGGAGGTACATTCTTTTTGGGTAAGAGACTACTTTCTTGGATGAGTCAGAAGCAAGATTGTATCTCTCAATTTCTATTGAGGATGAGTATGTTGGTTCTGTAATAAACTATAATCAAGCTATTTGGATGAAGTAAATGATGAAGGATATAAGGATAGACATTGATGAACCTATGAATATTTACTATGATAACTCTAGTGCTATAAATATCTTAAAGAATCTTGTGTTTCATTCAAAGAAAAATCATATTTCTATTAAGTATCATGTTTTGAGGGATAAATTCAGTGAAAAGGAAGTGAAACTAGAATTTGTGTCTACTAAGGAATAAATTGCTGATATTTTTACAAAGCGTTTTCCAAAGATACATTTGTGTATCTTAGGGAGAAGCTTGGAGTGATAGCCCCTCCTGATCAGAACTAATGATGATGAGGATAAATTTAGTCCAACAAATCTATTAGAACATCATTCACTAGATTGATGAGTTTGGGGACTAGACCTTAGGGGGAGCAGTCTTATGGTTAATATGGTTTTCTTATTTTTGTCTTTTGAGGTGAGTTCCATTCTTTTTTTTCTTTGGTTATTTTCCATTGATGTCAAAGGTGGAGAGATTGTGTGAAAAATAGAGGTGACTATTCTAGGGAGAAATTGTGTTTTAGCTAGATATTCAAAGTGATCAGATGGATATATTAATATCTTTATGCATTGATAAATTTTTCACTTTGCATGTTTCCATCAATGCCAAAGGGGGAT
Source organism: Thuja plicata (assembly GCA_018584345.1). Lineage (NCBI taxonomy): Eukaryota > Viridiplantae > Streptophyta > Pinopsida > Cupressales > Cupressaceae > Thuja > Thuja plicata. The sequence continues at coordinate 2,261,641 of MU226547.1, read as the reverse complement.
ATTGTTGAGCATGTCAGATTTTGGTACTTAGGTGTGCTGACATTAGTGTTTTGTCATTGATGTCAATATACTCATTGTTGTTTCAAATGGTATGTTTAGTGAAGAGGATTTCAGTTGTTCAGGTTCTATGTTGAAGATCTTGAGTTGCGATTGTGAGGTATTGTTTAGAGGTGTCTGTAGGTGGTCTACAAAGGTTCACATAAGTTTGGATGACAGTTTGAGTGAGTTATGATCGAGTTGTTGGTTGCGGCTGTTATAGTGTTCCTGTGTACAATATATGTGTATTTGGATTGATACATCTTGGATTTGATGTTTTAGAGGTTGCAAATATAGTGGTTACATGGTGCCTTTTTATTGTGATCACAACTAGTGTTGTTCATTATTCAGAGTATGACAAGCTATCTTTTGTTGTGAGAGAGTTTTGTATTTTAGTGTTCTTGTTGATTAGAGATGAATATGAGATAATATGAAGGTTCTAGATGGTATTCATGCCACTTGTTAGTGTTCTTGGATCGTTTGACGATTGTTCTATTGGACTGCGTCATTTGAGGTGATCATATTTCCTATTTTGGTAGCGTGTAGACATTTCTTTATTTAGGTCCTAACCAACTTGATGGATTAACATGCTCCAATTCTTGATGCTTCTTTGGTGACACCTATTGTGTTCATGGTTCAATGTTTGGGTCCTATCTAAGTCTTAGATGACCTGATTTGGATCAGTTTGGAGATTGCACTTAATTTTTATATCTTTTATTGTAATAGGTCTTAGCCAACCTAGTGGTTGATTATTCTTTGTAATTGGTATAAATGACAGATCATTTTGTATTTTTTGTATGAGAGAGATGTGTGATTGTAAGAAGAATTACTGTTATTTTTATTCTGCATTTAAGGCAGATTTTATACTTAATTGGAATTGTATTGGCATTGGAGATACTATTTGTCAGTTTAGTTGTAACGGATTGTATGTCCATCATGTTTTAATTGAAGTTAGATCGGTGAACCCGACTGGGGGCCATATCTGTGATTGTATTGTGAGAAGTGAGCCTACAGATTGGGTTGTAATCCTGTGGTTTCTTGTGCGACCTTTGTTCTTTATTTCCTCTTAACCGGGCAATAATTTAGGCAAAGTACATTAATCTTGTGGGTTTGATTCTCACCGGGGTTTTTCCTTAATCAGGTTTCCTCGAGAATAAATCTTGGTTTTTTGTGTTATTTTTTGTTGATCTTGCATTATTGTTTATCTTTAAGATCTTATTGGCTAAAGAGGAATTAATTCATTATTAGGTGTGTACAACTAATTCACCCCCTATCAATAAAAAATTTAAGGGATGATTTAATAATTATCCTTGTGAAAATATATAGGCTCATGTTCCCAGTCTCAACAACATCCCTTCACTGCCAAAGACATATTTGAGGACTCCTGATCATGCTAGGAGATGTAGAGTCGAGGTACATACAAGAATTCAATTTGAAATTTCAATTATAGTTCAATTTATAATTTAAATAATAACAATTATGGTTTGTATTTTTGTTTTGTGCAGGATCCTTCAGAGCCGAAGAGTGCCTAAAAGAGGCTACATTTTGATGACCCATAAGTAGCCTAGAGTGTCATAGACACATTCAGTCATCATATGTATTTTTTGTACACTTTTTTGAGATGGGATATTCCACATTTTGTAAAAATCCATTGAGGATGAGATTTGTTCCATATTGTATATGTACATACATACTTATTAAACAATTTCATATATAGAATATGAGTTTTGATATAATTGGTTCGTTATGTGCACTAAATGTACTAATTGTGTTTATGGAATTATTATCAATTTTTCTAATGCGAGTGTCATTGTTACTATGTTTCAATAACATTTGATATGTTTGGAAAATATTTTTTTCAATATTTTTTTCCATATATGTTGAAAAATGTGTTTCCATAATATTTGATATTTTTTGTAGTTTTCAATGATACACATGTATATCACTATACGTTAAAATCAAATAAAATTAACAAATGATGAATGGTCTACAACACATTTTGTAGTTATCATACATAACATACATAGTTTACATAATCCTTCACAACGTTGCCCAAAAAGACTTGTGTTCATCATGGGGTTAAACCGTCAGCATCAACACACCTAATTGGGAAGGTTTTCCCTAGGCATGGTCCTATTTTTTTTCTCCATGTGTCAAAATTCTTGATGCCATACCCTACCTACGATGTCCCTTAAGTGCCCTAAGTGCACAAAATTGTCAAATTTTGACAAACTGGTTTTTGCAATCCATGAAACTTACGCATGATGCATTTGAACTTATAGGGTCATGATGTTAGGCCCTTCTATAATAATTATCTCAGTTTTTGAAGAATCAGAGTCATTTTTGTAGGGAAACAATTTTTCTATTAATGCAAAAAGTGTCAAACGCATTCAATGGAAAGTAGTAACATAACACAAAAAGAGTTGTGTTTTTCGTGGGGTCAAACTGTTAGTGCAGACACGTACAGTTGGGTAGATTTACTCTAGGAATAATCCCATTTTTCCTCTCTATGCATTTAAACTCTTGACGCCATACCCTACATACCCTACTGACGATTTCCCTTAAGTGCCATAAGTGAAATTTTTTTTCAAACTTTGATGGACCATTTCTTGCAATCTATGACACCCGTGCAGGATCCGTTTGAACCTATTGGGTCATGTTAGGCCCCTCTACAATAACTAGTCTATATTTTTGAACAATCAAAGTCATTTTTATAGGGAAACAATTTGTTTGTTCATGCAAAAAGTGTCAAATGAATTCAATGGAAAGTTGTAAGGTAGCATAAAAAGAGTTGTGTTCATTGTGGGGTCATGATGAAGGAGCATCTTGGGTTTCTTGGCAATCTTGTATCAACCAAAAATATTACCTTGCAGTTTGTTCTTAGTTTTTTTTAGTTAGGAGTTTTTGATTTTTTAGTAGCATTCCTTTGTTTTGAATCATCTGTTGTTGTGAAACTCAGGGTTGGTTCTGGTCATCATGTTTTACTTATGTTTGGGTTCGCACCTCATTTGGATATTTCATTGTGGAGATATTAAAGATTCTTGGTCATTTCAGAATGTTCTTCATGTTCTAATAGTCAATTGAGGTTTTCCAATCTCGTGAAGTATTTTCCCTGTCGATAAAGCTTGGTGACTCATATCACAATGTTCTTGGATCTATGGCCAACATCTCTCTTGGATCACACATCATTTCTATATCTTGGCATTGAGATCTTTATGATTTGGGTCCTAACCTATATTTTTGTATTACATTTTCTTTGTCCTATAAAATGTGATTGATCTGGACTGACATATGTGCGAAGGATCTACTTATTGAGGTAGTTGATCTTTGTTTAGGTATCTTTTTTCTCATTAGCCTTTCAAAGGTTACCGTGTAGGATGGATCTGTATTTGTGAATGTAATCAGGCATGTGTGCCTTAAGTGTAAGCCGACATGTTGCAAGGCATATACGATGTAATCCTTTTTTCTGAGATAATGCAAAGGCCTGCATGAGCATGTTTGTTGTTCATTGCTAAGTTTCTTATGATCTTGTTTTGTTTGTTTCCACTGTGTTGACTCGTGTTGCATGGATTGGACCATCTCCATTTGGGAAAATCCTGCCATGAATACATCAAATGGTGTTAGAGAGATCATTTCTGTGATTGCAGATCCGTGTTTGTGAACTTGTGAATCCCTTGATATGTTGGTTGTAGGGTGGAAGAGAGTGTGCCTGACCCGCACTTATAGAGGACTTGCATGAGGTGGTCAAGGAAGGATTTTTTGCTGGTTGTTGGCTTGTATGAGTTTATCAGAGAGATATTTTTTCTTGTGATGGTAAATTATTGTTCCTAAGATTGTGAAATCTTGGATGGATTTTTGTGGGGTGCCAGAATATGGATCTGACCTACAACTATAGAATATTTGCACGAGGATGGATTAGAGAGTAGTTGTCACTGATTGTGAAGCTTGGAATGGGTTGTAGTCCTTGACATATCCTATTGGTGAATAAATTTTTGAATCAAGGCAGCTTGTGAGCATTTTCAATAAATCACCAAGTGAGAGGAAATTGAGATCTTGCAATCAGATCGCCAAGCAGAGGCAGTTGCATCATGTGAAGGGAGAGAGATCGATGGATAGGATGAACCTTGGAAGTGTAAAGAGAATGTTTGAAGACCTTAGGTTTGAGTTGAGGTCTTAAATCCAAAATGCTTTGGTTGGTTTGAGAAGGAGTTGTGAACATGAGAGTGAGTGTGAGGAACCTACTGAAGAGATGAAGATGCTGAGATGACATTTACCAATTTAGAAGAGGATCATTTGGCCTATTAATAAAATTGTTCAAAAGAGGAAAAGGAAATCTTGAGTTGTTACTAAGTTGTTTCTGTTGAGTGCTGACTTGTTTTAGAGATTACCTAGAGTATGTGAAGACATGGGTTGCTTGGTTAATATTGGTACTAATTAGATTGATTGTGTGAAAGAGGATGTTGTTTCTTATGTTGTAGTGCAGGTATGGGAAGAGGAATTTTATTTCCTTGACAAAGATGAGTATTTGAGCATGAGGATGGATAGCTTGAGAGTGAAGATGAAGATTTATTTTAAGAAAGAGTTATTGACAACGAAGAAGGATGTATGGCTAAAGGATAGAGGTGGTTGATTGAGTATGGTTAGTGAATTTATTATTGCTGATGGAATTATAGCAGAGTGTGATCAGAAGTGTGATGAGTGACTAAAGATAATAACTGGGTTTGTGAAGAGGAGTGGAGATCTTATGCTTAGTTTTGTTACTGATCTGTTTGGTTATTCCCGGAGATATTTTGGCTGGTCTATTTTAGTGTAGAGGATGCAGAGATCAGATAAGAGAGGACAATAAGTATTTGTGTGCAGGTTCCTATTCTTAACCTTGAGGGTTGGGAAGTTGAAGGTTAAAATGAAATCTTGTGATCAGTTGTGGATTTCTTCTACAGCTGCAAAGTGAGAGGCCCACTTTTCAATAACCTTGGGTGTCTACTGTAGGAGCAACTTGGGTTTCTTGGAAATCTTGCATCAACCAAAAATATTTCCTTTTAGTTTGTTCTTAGATTATTTTAGTTAGTATTTTTTGAGTTTTAAGTAGCGTTCCTTTGTTTTGGATCATCTACTGTTGCAAACCTCAAGGTCAGTTCTGGACATTATGTTTTACTTATTTCTAGGTTTGCACCTCATTTGGATACTTTGATGTGGAGATATTAAATATTCTTGGTCACTTTAGAATGTTCTTCATGTTCTAATGATCAGCTAAGGTTTTCCGATGTCATGAAGTATTTTCCTGGTCGGTGAAGCCTAGTGACTCATATCTTGATGTTTTTGGATCTATGGTCAAAATCTCTCTTGGATCATGCACCATTTCTACATCTTGGGATTGATTTATTTATGATTTGAGTCCTAACCTATATTTATGTATTATGTTTTATTTGTCTTGGAAAATGTAATTGATCTGGGCCGACATATGTGTGCAAAGGCTCTATATATTGAGGTAGTTGATCTTTGTTTACGTAGATTTTTGATAGTTATCCTTTCAGAGGTTAGCATCCAGGATGGATATGGATTTGTGAATGTAATCAGGTACATGTTCCTTAAGTGTAAGATGACATGCTGCTAGGCATATATGATGTAATCCTTGTTTTTGAGATAATGCGAAGGCCAACATGGGAATGTTTATTGTTCATTGCTGAGTTTCTTATGATCTTGTGTTGATTTTTTCCATTGTGTTGACTCGTTTTGCATGGCTTAGACCATCTCCATTAGGGAAATTCCCACCATGACTGCATCAGGTCGAACTGTCAGTGCAAAAACATTTTCTTGGGTGAAGTTACCCTAGGTATGACCCAATTTTTCCTCCCCACACGTTTGAACTCTCATCATCATACCCTACCAATGATGTCCCTTAAGTTCCCTAAGTGCAAAAAATTATCAAACTTTGATGGAAAAGTTAAACTAGGTGTAATACTATTATTTTCTACAAAAAGAGAAATGGGCTCAAGTAGAGGGCTTAAACATGTTGGCATCTTATCACAACTCTTCATTCCATTCATCAGTGCCTTAATGTAATTGGTCATTGTCATATCTTTATTGTGATAATCATTGATGACATGATGTTCTTAATACTTCCACTTCTCCTTCCTCTTGGCTTTGAATAAGCTTCTAGAAGAGACTTCCTACCAGTTTTGTTCACTGAGCTCGTCATGACCTTCATAAATTGAATGAAGTGGGCATCACCCAAATACTATTATTTATTAATACAACAAAGAGCATCCATCTATAGTCCAAGGTTTTATTTCAGCTGACAAGTTACTACTTTTTGAGCAGTTGAAAGTGGGATTTTTGTAATATATAATGTCCTCATGTATTATTTAAATATGTATTGTTTTAATAATATCTTGCAAGTATTATTTAAATATTTATCAATTAGGAAACAATTTGTGTTCTTAATCAACACATTACCATAGCCTAATAAACAAATTAGGATACATAAAAAACACATTATAAGAGCTTCATCAACACATTAGAAAGAAATCCTATTAGAGATTGTTTTTTTGTCATTTCACATTAGAAATAGAAATGTGCTTCACCATCTATAAATATATTAATTCTATCAAAAAATACTAGATACTCATGTCCTCATCTACAAATACATTGTATATGGACAATAAAACCACATCATGTATAAATACATCAATGCTATCAAAAAAATACTAGATGTACACAACTAATACATTTGGTTCTTATATTTGTGCTTTGTAATGTATAGCTCCAACCATTGGTACTCTCGAAGACAACTAAATTGCAATAGTGTAAAAAATATCAGTATTAGAGGAATACCACTAACTAAATGTAGAAGACTAAGTTTATTGATAAAAACTATTAAATTACCAAAACATAATGAGCATAATGAACCAAAAACCACAATGAAACTAAGCATATTCAACTAACTAAATGTAGAAATAAAAAATTAAGGTAAGATAAAATCCAATGCACGATAGCGGAATCTTGTATGTCCATCGTATTTTTAATCCCTGCATTCCCAAGCCATGAGAAGGATAATTTTATTGACCAAAAATGTTAAAGTACCAAAACATAATGAGAATAATGAACCAAAAAACATCATGAACCTAAGCATATTCAACTAACTAAATATAGAAATAATAAATGGAAGTAAGACCAAAAATTGGGTGAAGTAGAGGTGGAAACTGATGAAGTGAGTGGGAAGATAGACGAGAAAGAAGGAAAAGATAAAGTAGTGGTAGTAGAAGACGAGGTCCCTGAGATTGACACTGTCATTCAAGAAGAACCTTTCCTAAAAGCCTTAAAGGTTATTAGTGGAAAATATTTAGAGGGGATACCTCTCTTTAGTGGCAAGATGGAGCCATGCTTAGTGATGGAATGGATTGAATAACTGGAGAATCACTTTGACTATGATGGTGTGAGTGAGGATGAAAAGGTCAGAGTAGCCAAATTAAGATTAAGGGGAGCTTCCTTAACTTGGTAGAAATTAATTCAAGAAGAGAGGGAGAAGGAATGAAAGAATCCCATAGCTACATGGAAAGGAATGATGGAAAAGATCAGAGAAGCTTACATGCCTGAGGATTATGCAATCCAAATGCATAATAAAAGACAAAAATTGAGACAAAGGGAACTTGATGTGAACTCATATACTGAGGAGTTTCAAAAACTATGTTTGAGGTCTAGAGTTCAAGAAGATGAAAATATTAGAGTGAAAAGATATCTTAATGGATTGAGATGGAACATTAAAGAAGAAATAAGCTTGATAAGCTCCACAAAATTCTATAAGTGTTATCAGTTGGCACTTAAAGTGGAGGAGAAAGGTAAGAAGAAACAAGAATTTGGAAATAGGGGTAGGGGTAGAGGAAGAGACAACAGAGGCCATAGAGGCAGTTTTGGTGGAAGAGATATGGACCAAAAAACCCAAGGAGACTCTAAAATTGTAGAGTAGAGTGGTGAAACAATTGGTAGAGGAAATTATAGAGAGGAAGAGACCCTGGAAGCATCATTGACAAAGGTAGATCTAGTGGAGGTAGAGGATCATATTTTGTCAATATGAAGTGTTATCACTGTCATCAACTAGGCCACCTGGCTTATAGATGCCTTGAAAAGAACTCTTCTTCACAAGGGGCTAGGAGAGTTACTTATGTACAAGAGGACACTATAAGTTTCAAGTCTCCTGAGGTGAGCCTAAATTTAGAGGTGGGAGAAAATTTGAAGATAAGAAGAATCTTAATCAAAGAGCTTGTCAGAGAAGAGCCAAAGAAAATGAGATCTTTATTTAAGGTAAAATGAAAAATATTTAGTAAAGTTTGTAGGGTCATCATAGAATCTAGTTCTACTGACAATATCATCTCAGAGGAAGCAACTAATAAGTTGAAGTTGACTAGAATAGCTCACAGCAACCAATATAGAGTTACATGGCTTAATAAGGGGAAACATGTGTTGGTGAATGAACAAGAATGGGTGGAGTTTTCCATAGGGGGTTATAAAGACAAGATTCTATGTGATTCTCTACCCATGGATGCATGCCATATATTATTGGGAAGACCATGGAAATTTGAGAGGAAAGCCATACATGATGGTGAGAAGAACTCCTACTCATTTTAGAAGAATGGAGTTACCTACAAGATCCAATCTTTGTTGGATGAAGAAGAAGGTAAGATAGTGGGTCCTAATGTATTATTGGTGAGGGGAAAAGAATTCTTGAAGACTCTTAAGGAGGACTATTGTTGTAAAACCTAGAGAAGAAGCTAAGAAAAAGAAAGTAGACATACCTGCAGAAGTATGATGTCGTTTGGATAAGTACACAAGTATTATAAATGATGGGACTCCATCTACCCTACCACCACAAAGGAAATTAAGCCATCAAATTGACTTTGTTCCAGGATCATCTTTTCCAAATAAGGACCCTTCCAAAATGACACCCCAACAACATGAGGAGATAGCCAAATAAGTACAAGAACTCATTGATAGTGGTCTAATCAGAAAGAGAATAAGCCCTTGTGTAGTCCTAATAGTGCTAGCACCCAAGAAAGGAGGTACATGGAGACTATGCACCGATTCCAAATCCATAAATAGGATCACAATAAGATACAGATTCCTGATCCCAAGAATAGAAGATTTGATGGATTATTTGGGGGGTGCACAATACTTCACTAAGATATACCTAAAGAGTGGCTACCATTAGATAAGGATAAAGGAGGGAGATGAATGGAAAATGTCTTTCAAAACCATCGAGACCTCTATGAGTGGCTTGTCATTCCATTTGGACTCACCAATGCTCCTAGCACATTCATGAGGCTCATGAATGAAGTCCTTAAAGACTTTATTGGTAAATTTGTAGTTGTTTATCTAGATGATATATTGATTTTTAGTAAGACTAAACAAGAACATCTTATGCATATTGAAATTATCTTAAAGAAGTTGTAAGATGAACAACTAACTATAAGTTTGGAGAAAAGTGAATTCATGAAGTAAGAACTTGATTACCTTGGCTTCATGGTGTCTAGAGGAGATTTGAAGATGGACACATCAAAAGTTTCAGCTATACTAAGTTGGCCTACTCCAAAAACAAATAGTGAGGTGAGAAGCTTCCATGGATTGGTTCAATTCTATAGGAAGTTTATAAGGCACTTTAGTGCAATTTGTGCTCCTATACTTGATTCCATTAAAGGAGGTGTGAGAACTAAGTTTAAATGGACAAAAGAAGTAAATAAGGGTTTTGAATTATTGAAGAAGGAGGTGGCCACACAACCAGTGTTGGTGCTACCAAGTTTTGACAAACTTTTCACCCTAGAGTGTGATGCAAGTAATATTGAAGTAGGTGAAGTCTTGAGTCAGGAAAATAGACTAGCGACATTCTTTAGTGAAAATATCAATGAATCTAAGAAAAGATATTCCTCATATGACCTAGAAATTTATGCCCTTGTATAGTCCCTTAGGAAGTGGAGACACTACCTCCCTCCCAAGGAGTTTGTAGTATATAAAACAACCAAGCATTGAGTTTCATTAACACACAAGACAAGTTAAGTCATAGGCACATCAAATGGATGGAGTATCTGTAGTTCTACACTTCCAACATAAAGCATAAAAGGGATAGTTGAACAATACCTTGAGTAGAAGGTTACTCACAGTCTAGGAAGTGCAATTGAAAAGCATAGGGGTAGAGAGTTTCAAATACCTCTACAAGGAGGAGGAATATTTTGGAGGTGCCTATAAGGTGTGTCATGAGTTCAATAACCGTTTTCATAGTGATTATGTAGAGTATACCTTGCAGAATGGTCTCTTATTTAAAGGAGGAACATTATGTGTACCAAAGGGGTCAATGAGGGAGAATTTGATGAAAGAGAAGCATAATGGAAGTCTATGTGGTCATTTTGTATGGAATAAGACTTGGGAGCTATACAAAGATTCTACTATTGGCCCAAGATGCCCAAAGACATAAGGAGATAGGTGGAAAAATTAAAAATATGCCAAAGGGCTAAGGGAACTTCATCCAATGCTAGTTTGTACCAACCATTTCCAATTGTCAATAGACCACGAGAATGTGTGAGTATGAATTTTATAGTTGGTTTTCCTAAGACTAAGACATGTTTTGATAGAATATATGTTGTTGTTGATAGATTTGTCAAGATGAGTCATTTAATCCCATGTAAAGTGACTCATGATGCCAATCATATAACACACCTATTTTTCAATGAAGTAATCAAGATCCATGGGCTACCAACAAGTATAGTGTTAGATATAGACACCAAATTCATGAGACATTTCTAGAAAAGTTTATAGAAGGGGTTAGGAACCCATTTATCTTTTGGATCTACTTACCATCCATAGAATGATGGGAATACTGAGGTTGTAAATAGGACACTTGGAAACCTCTTAAGGTGTCTGACCAAAGAATATGGGAAAGCTTGGGGTCAAGTCCTACATCAAGATGAATTTTCCTATAATGATACAATGCATAGGACCATAGGGAAAAGTCCCTTTGAAATAGTTTATGGAATGCATCTTAGGGGTGTATATGAATTGAGAGATCTTAGAGGTATGGAAGGAAGAAGTGGACATGCTGAAGACTTTTCACATTCCATGAAGGAAGTGAATGAGCAAGTGAAGCATACTTTGATTGAGAACACTTTGAAGATCAAGGACATAATGGATGTTAGAAGAAAGGATGTACAATTTGCATTAGGAGATTGGGTCATGGTTCATTTGAAAAAAGCTATACTTCAGAAGGGAGTACCAAGAAAATTGAAAATGAGAAGAATTGGTCCTTGTTAGATCATAGCCATGTTTGGAAACAATGCCTACAAGGTAGATTTTCCTAAGGATATAACACTATCTCTTGTGTTCAACATAGAAGATTTGGTGTAGTATAAGGGTCCCAGTCTCGAGCAAAGAGATAAGAATACTGATAGGAAGAAAATGGTCAATGATGTAACACTGCCTTCACCCTCCAAGCCTACAACATAGAAGGTGCTAGACACAAGGATTGGCAAGAAGACTAGAAAGAAAAACTACATGGAGTACATGATCAAGTGGGCACATATTCCAGAAGTAAAGGATACTAGGGTGCTGTAAGGTGAATTGATCCTTCAGTTGCATTTGCAGAGGTGATTTGAGCTCTTCCCATGTGGGGGTGAATGGTGCAGGACAACCTAGGTGTTAGTCTTGTACAACCCACAAGTTTTGTTGTGAAAGGAATTATTAAGATCTTGTGTTTATTTTGAGGTTTTTTTAAGTTTTCTTTTAGGAAAAGCCTCATTAGATGTTGTTATGTTGTGATTGTGTCAAACGACCCTATTTGAGCTCTATAAGCCAAAAATGTGGGAAAATGTATGAAATAGAACCTAGAGTCCACAAAAGGATGTGATGGAGTTGTATTTAGGTATATGAGTGAATTATTGGTTAGTTTGAACCCATACATTGGGCCAATGCTATGTAAGGAGAAGAAATGCAAAAATTTATATAAGTTGTCAAGCAACTTTGAAAAGTTGCTCGACAACATTTTGCTAAAAAGTTGCAAACTACCCTAAATTAGTTAGGGGTCAGGATGGACAGTTGAGAAAGGTTAAGGGAACCTATTTAAGGGATTTTCAAAGTTTTTAACAGGTTGGTTCGATCATTTTTTTCAAGAAGGAAGCACTAGCAGACTGTTGTGTAACTATGTTTTTCTTGCATTGTTTTGTGTAGATGAAATCATGGATTGAACCTCTTGATCCATAAATGTAATTAGGAAGCTTTTGTATTTTTTTAATACTATGTAGAGTAGATTAGTGTTTTTATTTTTATTTTGCATGTGTAATTTAATTCTATCCCTGATTTTGAGTCTCTGGACTAGACAAGGTTTGTACATACAAAATGGCTCCATTTTGAAGATCCCACCATGGTAAAAAACTGAACCTTAATGGAATGAAAATGGGGTCTATATACATAGTTTTTACTTTTGGTAGGATGCTAGAAGTTGCAGCAATAATTCTTAAACTCTTTCCCTATGCGAGCTCCTCCATAGCCCGACTAGGGAAACAAGAGGGATAAAGTATTTAACTTGCAGGAGTGGATTGAATAATTAAATACAATGCCTTGGTGGTGATTAGAAGACCCTTTCAAAGCTTGGTTGATGAGCTAGAGGTGTCTTGAATCCAACTGATTGGATTTTGAACACAAAATGCTAAGACTGGTTTTTTTCCTAGCTAGTTGGTTCAGTTAGGGTTTGGTGGTGTATATATGACTTCAGAGTCCAAGACCAAGAAACTATTGTGTGGTTTTTCAAAGGGTGTCTGAATCTCAACTCTTTTCTAAGGATTGTGTGAAGAATTTGGGAAAGAAAGACAAAATTCAGTGAAATAGGGCTAATAGAGACCTAATATGCTAGTAGCCCTTAAAAATAGGAACTCTACATAGTGATGAAGGAATGAATCAAGAACCAATGAAATGAATGAATTTGTGGAGTAAAATGTGTTATGAAAATTCCCTAAACTCCTACAAGGTATGAGACAAAGGTTGGTAAGGTGATGATTAAGTTTACCTTGGTGAGCTCTAGAGGAGAACAAGAAGCAGAAGCACTTAGGATTGGTAGAGGAGTTCAAGAGAGAATAGGAGTTGTGAATCTCCTAGGGGTAGCAGGGTTATAAGAAATAAAAAAACCCTAGGAAGTCCTAGAGGGACTCATAGTAGAAATAGGCTTATTTCTAATTGAAGAAGGAGCCTCCCTATCAAGTATCTAAGATGTTTTTGATTCTAACGCTATATCTGTTGATGGTGACCATGATCAAGGAAACAAATCTGTGGCACCTCTAACCAAAACTTGAAAACCAATACCAATTATTTTCCATATCACTCAACCAATACAATTAATCAACCTTCTTCCCAATGCATTGACTATGATGAAAAATTTACTTAAGCCAATCATGTTGTTAACGGAGCTGGGAAAGTCAAACCTAAACCTTCCTCTCAGCCTTGAATTATCTTTGAACCTATTGAGAAAATTAAAGCACATGATGGACCTCACTATATTTTCACAAAGGTTAATGACCTTCCTACCCATGGCACCCTTGTTGATTCCACTTGCATGGTGAATATGATAACTGAAGAAAATCTTTATAGTAAACAACTGCAAAAATATTTTTATGATAAATCTTATGTAAGGATTCAAACTTGCAATGGTTTCCTTTATCCTTCCCATAATTCCATTTCATTCGCCGTTGAGGTTGGTGGTAAAACTTTAGATGTTACCTTCACTATTATTCCAAATTTTGATCAATTTCAAGTTAAACTTGGTCTTTGTTGGCTTAAATTCATGCACACTATGGCTTCTCCTATTCACAAATGTGTTAAATTTCCTAATAATGTAGAAATCATGTCTGTTAAACATAGCCTTTATCAACATTATATGACTCATGACTCATTTGAACTTGATTTCTTTTGGCCTTCTATGCCTCAACAAACTCAAATCCATCTTGACCATCTCTTTAGATCATGCCAAGCCTACAAGGTTCAAAAGATTTGTGAACTTAGAAATCCTAAGGATGTTCCATCTCTTTGCCCTAGATGTGGACTTCTTCGTACACCACCTATACCTTCTCTTCCTATTTATTATACACATAATTTTCAACCCATCTTTCAACCTAGTTTTGTTCCTTCAAGTATTCCTCATAAAGAAGAAAAGGACCTGAGGTTGATTGATCCTATCCCAACTCAAATTTCTTGCAAGAAATTTCTAGAGCCAAACATAACCATCATGGTCGTGATCTTCGTCGCAAGCGTATTTCTAGAGCCCATCAAATTGCCTCTCAAAACATTACTTCACCTCATACACCTCCTCATTTTCTCTTCCCTTTGACCAACCCATGCCTAAGCCCATGGAAGAATCAAATTTAAAAAAGTTAAAAAGAACAAACATGAAAATTCTATTCGTATCTTGGGTTCTATTATAGTTAATCTAGATGAGGAAGATACTCTTGATGATGATGTTCTTGATTCTAAAATGATATTCATGCTAGTGATTTTGATGAAATATATGAGACTATTGATATTGATCATGATTTACCAGCTATGCTTTCACAATAGTTATCTATCACTCCTAGTAATGAACATAATGACCTCTCTTCATAGTAGGGTCCTTGATCGAAACTAGCTATTATTTCATCTATTGTTCTTGATGTTTCTCCTCTTGTGAGTTTCCCACCTTCCCTAAATACTATAGTCCAAGATGGGGGGCAGGCGATACACTTGAATATATCCTCTAGTAAGGTGGATTTTATTTTCTTTCTTGTTTTCCTATTTATCATGATGTGATTCCCTCATGTTGTGTTGCTTGTTTCATGTTTTGTTTAGATTTCTTTAAATGACCGTTGTTGCTCATTGGCACAATGTGATAAAGGAATCACAATTTGGTACACATTCTTCTATTTTTTATCTCTTTTATTCTATATGTTGTTACATGTTATGTCATGCTTGTGCCACTATTTGTACATGTGCCTTTGTGTTGTCTTCTTGGGATGATGCAACACAGTAGAAACCTATTATTTTTGGTCTCCGTGATGCCGACCCAAAAAGAATCTCCTTTTTACTCTTATGTGATTTTCTTCCATTGTGTTTGTAGTTCTACTTCCTTTAGGGAATGATGATAATTCATTTTGACATAATTATGATATACATGAGTTATCATATTCCCTATTGACCCCAGAGTTGACAAATCCTTTTTGTTCTCTCTTTTTTCATATGCCCATTTCCCTTAATTTATCCTTTCTTGGGGGCATCTCATAGTAAAAATTGTTTCTAGGGGCATAATACAATTTTCTAGACTATTTGATTCCATGTTTTGCAATTCTTTCCTTGTGTGGTTCACAATAAGACTCTCTCTCTCTCTCTCTCTCTCTCTCTCTCTCTCTCTCTCTCTCTCTCTCTCTCTCTCTCTCTCTCTCTCTCTCATTTTGGTTTCAATTTTGATGAGGACTTAAGTCACTTGGGGGCTTGATTTTTCTGTCTCCTTAACCTTAATGAGATCATCTTATGCATTTGATCTACTTTACCGTGAGAATGAGTTTGTCTCATACTCCTAATAAAGTGGAGGATAAATGTACCATCCTAAAAAATTTAGTACCAATTATTGGATGTCTTTTAGGACCTATTAGATCTCATTTTAGTGATTTGATTCCAATGTCTTTATGCTTTATTTCTTGCATCTTTCGTGTTCTTTCCTTGAGATTTTGTACACTATCCAAACCTTGGATCTACTTTGAAATTAACCTTGCTGGGACTAGGATGACCTAGGTTGGCCTTGTCCCAGACAAGTCTGACCCAAGTTGGCCTTGTCCTTGGGCATTGATTTTAAGTGGGCTCTAGGCCAAATGTAGGGGTGTTTTATTTCCCAATCTCATTTGTGGTTGTCTTGGAAATTTTGAGTCCCAAAATGAGTATAAAAGGGGGTCTTATCCTCTCATTTTGACATCCAACCTTTGTGTAAGTTATCTATGTGAAAGCAATCAATCTTTCAAGAGCAATCGAGCATTCAAGTTGTGCAATTGAAGTGGTGGATTTAAGATTTGAAGGAAAGCATCCAATTGAAGATCTCCAAGTCTAAAAGTCTTCTTCCATTAGAGAAAATAAAAAATTCTCTCATTGATTCAAATTTCTCTCCCGTGGTGGCCAAGTATAGGAATTCTCAAGAAAGAAAGAAGATCCAACCCTCTTCTTCATTCAAGATTTCAAGAATACACTCATTGGAGATCTAAGATTTGGCAAGTGTAGATCCATTTAATTTGTGAAGGCATCCTTGATTCTACAACACATTCTAAACATACAAGCATCCTTGTGGAGTTGACTGCTTTCTACATCCATCCATGAGGGTTTTTCATACAAGGTAAATCATACATTTATCTTGTTCAAATTACTTTTCTATTTCATCTTAAGATTAATTCCTATCAAGAGGATTGACCAAGGAAAATACCGAGTTCCAAAACCAATTTTCGCTTCTTGTGTGCAGGAACAAGTTTCAGAGTTTTGGACCCAAAATTTCAGAGATATAGAACCATTGGCTGATTCTCTACACGATTTGTCAGATTTTAAGTCTCCAAGACAAGGCTCAATTTCTTGGACAAGGTTGACTTGAGTTGACATAGTCCTAAGAATTTGTAAATTTTACAGTCAAAAGATACAGGTGCCAGGGTTCTAGATCCATAACAGTTTTTGACTCCAACAGTTCTATGACAGTCATTTTCAGATTTGAAGTTTGTTCATCCTCTCCTTGCTTCAAGGTGAATTCATTCTTCTTCTTTTCATCGTGCATTTACTGTTATACATCAGATCTAATATCATATTTAGTTAGCTATAATTTCATTTATCTTAGTTTGCATTCCTTTCATATTCTTGCATATCATTTTACATATCATATACATCTTAACATAAAAGGAATTCAATCCCCAATACTCCATCTTCAAATCTAAAACTAGCATTAGCATCCCCTCATCATTTTGGGATTTTCTAATCTAGTTTGGGTTTGAGGGTGAAGCCTTTTGGGGTGTTCCTGATATAACATAGGATATATCCCTCTTACATATCCACATTTTATTTGGTGAGCCATCTTCCTACATAACATCTTGGTTCACCATTTCTTATGTTATACAAGTAACCATTTTGGTATTCTTTAAGGTCTTTAATTTGAAGTGTTTTTATTTTCCACATAAGGGAATTCATTTCTCATATAATTTGGAGATGTATACCATTCATTTCATTCATCAACATTATTTTCTATGCCAATCCCAAATTGAATATCTTGTGCAAAATTTGCATGACCAATCTCTACATTTTCATTCCCAAATTGAATATATTGTGCAACATTTTCATTCTGAATCTCTAAATTTTTATTGCCAATGTTTATATTTTCAATCACTACATTTTCATTCCCAATCTCTATATTTTCAATCCCAATCTCCACATTTTATTTCTCAATCTCTACATTATCTTTTTCAATCTCTAAATTTTCATTCTCATTGTCAAAGTTATACTCAATATTTTCAAATTCAATCTCCTCTTCACTTGAAATAACATTTATGGGTGAACCTTGGGCCTCACCTTCACTAATATTTAACATATCTTGTCTCTTCTTCCTATTGTTTTCCCTATATTTTTGTCTATATGCTTCAATTTCATCTTTTGTTTATGCTTTCGATGACTGTTTCTCCCCATTATAACATCAACATGTTGACCAAATATGATTGCCGAAAAAGAAATTTGAGAAAAGATGCTTCAAAAAGTATTATTCTGTCTATTGCTGTCTAAAAACCCATGAAAGTCGTAGAAAAAAAGAATGTAGGGTCCGTTGGAATCAACAAAATGGCCCACTGCCCTAAGTTGTTCCACAAGTATTTGATATCATTTACTAAGAAGATACAATTTTCCCATGCAAAGGCGCCAACCCAAATGTTTTTAGGTTGACACCTTTGCATTAATATCCGATATCAGATATTGATAGCATGGAAAATAAGAGACGCCTATTTTTACCATTGGCACCAGATATCTGATACTTCTTATATGCATTACGCTTGCACATCTAATAATATATATATATATTAATTATATATATTATATATCTAATGCACTACATGTCTACTAATATATTGGAAATGTAATGCATGAGATATGCAATGCACTATACGGAAGAGAGAGAGAGAGAGAGAGAGAGAGAGAGAGAGAGAGAGAGAGAGAGAGAGAGAGAGAGAGAGAGAGAGAGAGAGAATATGACAAGGAGATGAAAATATATATAATGTAATGTATATTATATAATACATATTATATTATATTAAATATATATTATAAAACATATATTTAATATATTATATATATAATATATATTATAATATAATATAATATAGAACATACTATATATAATATAATATATAATATAGAACATACTATATATAACATAATATATTAATATTATAATATTAATATGCATATTATATAATATAAAATTGCTTTAGAACACTGATATTAGATACGTATCTGATATTGGATATTTCTGACACAAATCACCAACCCAAAGGTCTGCCTCGAGATTGCTTTGTGTTTTGGCTTGGGAATGCCAAACCTGGAAAGTCAACCCAAAAAATGTGTTTTAGAAATCTACCTACATTTGTAGATTTTGACCTTATAGTTTACGCCTTTTTTCAATCATCTGAAATTGATGAAACGAAGAGGATTTCTTAAGAAGATTCTCAGCTTTCCACCGATATAAATTTTGTGAAGTTTTGAGTTTAATAAATAATTATTATTTATTTTCTAATTGGATTACATCTAAAGTCCTGATTGATAGGCTGATTGGAAAATCTCTATAAATTTCAAACGGTATAACATTTTTCAAATCTGAAACATGCGTCACATTCTATGATTCACATACTATAAGATTTTTTTAAATATAATAAGTTTTGACCAAGCCAAGGTGGTTAGACATGAGAGATTTTTTATTCCAAAAAATATGGTAGTAGAAAATTCACAATTTAATTTATTTGGAAAAAAATATGTCACATCCGAACACAAGAGTAGAATCTTATAAAAATATTATCATTTGATTGTGATTAAAGTGGTCAGACAAACACCTACTTCTTATCTTTTTTTTGAAATTTACGTACCACTACATTGAAATTTCAATTTTTCAACAAACAGATTAATTTTTTTTCAAAAAACAACTAGTAGCTTAGAAACTAAACTCAATTTCCTATAGATTTTCTTCTTACAATATTTTGATATAAGGTTGATAACTTGTTCAAATTTTTACGTCAAGTTACCTTAACCTATTTTTCTGAAATTTAATTGCCACTTAAGGCCATAGTTTGGCATACCATGATCCTGCACACACCCCTAGAGGGAAGATTAATGAAATGAATAGGAGGCAAAGTGTCATCAAGGGAATTTTCAATCATATCACAATCTTCCACCACAAAACCATCCTCTTCCACCAAGGTACTCTCACGTGTGAGGTGCATATTAACAT
This sequence comes from Thuja plicata, assembly GCA_018584345.1. Lineage (NCBI taxonomy): Eukaryota > Viridiplantae > Streptophyta > Pinopsida > Cupressales > Cupressaceae > Thuja > Thuja plicata. The sequence goes on along the minus strand of MU226547.1, from coordinate 2,242,098 downwards.
AATAATCGATGTCATTAACCCTTTGTTCACCCCGAAGAGGGAGAGCATCAAGGGAAGTGTTAAAATTATCTTCTTGCATCGATATGTTCTCATGAGGGAGAGTAACTTTGGGAGAGGAATCACTAATAGGTTCTTAAAGGGGATTGTCATAGATCTTAAATCCTTGGATCATATTAATCAACTTTATACAAAAAGAGTAGTTTAAGAGGCATATAGGAAGACTTGATGGAGATGGAGTTATCAAGGGATTCATGCAACATATCAATGTCATCACTAGAAAAGATCTTATCAAAGGCATTATAACTTTGTAAAAAGAAATCTAATATTTTGTAATGAAATAAGATAATGTAATGAAACAAAGCATAAAATGAACTAATCTAAACACACATAACGATGCATGAAAATAAATATTTTGTATTTTATTTTTTAAACATGCAAATGCAATGCAATAATGAACTAGATTTATGAAATAAGGGATAACAATATGAAAATTTCATGTCCTTTTACCAATCAAGGTAAAATAAAGACTAAAAATTAGAACTAAATGCATAAAATGTAACGATGAAATGCATAGAATTAGATCTAAAAACCAAATAAAAAGTAGAAATGTTTCACATCAGGTTCACCAAAATGTACAATAAGAAAATGGGATCAAATGGGTAGATCCTATTTCATATTATACATTAGGAAGGATGAGATAACCCAATAGGCTTAGGAGGATCGAAGCTCTGAATGGGTATCAAGGTTCCTTCACTAATATGGAAAATTTATAGGGAGATATGAGGGCTAAGATGAAATGGAGGAAACAATTGAGCTTATGTACACATAGACTGACTTTAGATAGACAACTTCATACAAAAACTAGAAACAATAATCAGAAGATGCATTAACTAACCTGTGATTTCACTTTCATGCAATTTTGGAGGGAAGATGTCATCTAGGTTGACCTATTCCCAAGAAGAGGTCACCTGGGATGACTTGTTCCCTGCACTTTTTGGTGATTCAAATTGTAGACTATTTGCGAGGTCCTAAACTTCCCAGATCTGATCCAATGCGAGCGCCACTTGTTCCTACACATAGGAAGAAGGAAAATTTTTGTGTAGAGAGGGGTTGTCCCCAGTCAAACCTTGGTTTGGAATCAACCCTAAAATAAAATTAAATAAAAGAGAGTGTGATATCATAGAGCATAGGCTAGATGTACAATTATACCTTGAAAATGTGAATGCTTCTTTGAATGTGATCAAGTATGTTGATGCAATATCTTTGACTCGACACAAAAATACAAAAGGAAATCATGAAAGATAAATCCTTACATAATGGATGTTGTAGTTTTCCATAATGCTTGATGGAGAGAGAGAAGGATGACTTGAAGAGTTGAAGGCTTGAATGCTTGAATGAATGTGGATGCTTGAATGTATGTAGATGGATGCTTGTACAATGATATTCTTCCTTGACGGTTGAATCCTTTTCTTGGCATTTAATAAGGGAAATAATCTTGGTCCATGGAGAAGATTGACTTGAAAATAACATAGAATTCTTGAGATCTTTCTTAGGAATGCTTGGATGAGAAAATTTAGGAGAGCTCTTGAATTATTATGATGCTATATGCTTGATGTCCAAATGAGGAGAACTGGGTTTCTTTTATACCTCTCACAACATTTGAGGGCTCAAAATTGGAAGGAGACTGATGGGAATATGGAAATATCGCTTAACCAATTTGACAAGTCCTCGATTTGAATTTTAGGGGAAAATAGGGAAGAGGTTAGTTTGGGTGACCTCTTCCCCCCAAAAGTGGTGAAATTTGTTTTGGAAGTTGAGAATGCAGAGGGAAAGATGGGAATATTGGCGGTGTGGGGCCAGAGTAACAAAAATCAATGTCTCAGTCCATACATGCTAAAATAGGGCCTAATTGAGCATCTAATTATAGGTTCTTGCAATTTAGGATGGTACATTTATAAACTAATTTAAAAAATAAGGGAGATGGAGCATTGATGAATACATCATTTGCAGAATGGTTATTTTGGAGATCATCAAAGTTTTTTAGGCCAAAGCAGATGGTTACAAAAAAAAGAGGTTTACCTCAAAGATTGCCACATAAGACTTGGAAGGATTTGAAAAGTAAAAGTACTAAGAATTGAGGTGTTAGGGTTGGATTCGTGTTGAGGAATAAATCACCTACATGTAAATGGGGTGGGGAAAATGTTTTCTCATGAAATAAATCAAGCTTGATCAAGATTGAGAGAAAAATGTGGAGAGAAAAAGCTATACAACCTCTTAAACCCTTGACCAAAACAAACATTTAGACTAACAACCATAAAATGATTTTCATAAATATTTTTGGGGATGGCTAGAAAGGCATGGTTTAGAAGTTCAGAAAAGAGCTATCTTTATGAAGTGAGAAATATCTTGGCCCACCCTTTCAAGGGTGCAAAAGTGGTGCGTTGAGACTTGGGGTGACACAACTATGATTAAAACCTTGCTCAACAGGTTCCTTTTGTTTATTTGTGATCATCCATAAGATAAATAATGGATTTTCAATAATGGGCCTTTCATGATGGGAGGTATAGGGTTCTTTATAAAGGATCAGTCTCTAAAATTTGACCCCTTGAAGGAAGAGATATAGAAGGTCCCTATATAGATACGTCTCTATAACTTACCCTAGGAGTACTGGGAAATTTCCACCCTTGAACAAATTGATAATAAGTTGGTCTAGTTTGTGAAAGAAGATGAAGCTATAGAATAAAATAATTTCAGTGTCTATGCAAGATTATGTATTATTTTGGAAGCCATTCCCACTTCTACCAAAGGAGATTTGAGTTATGGTCAAATGATGGAGTCTAGAAAAAAAAGATAGAGGTCAAAGAAATTATTGTTACTTGTAAAATCTATAGAAAAGAAGGTCATTTTTCTAACTAATGTTTGAGTAAAAATAAGGGTAAGGAGAAGATTAGAGAACCCTCAAGCAGTAATCCTAGTCAAAAGATTCAGAGACAGATGTAGAATGACACACAACAAGAGTTTGAGGAAGTGGTGGTGAAAGAAAACCAAGTACCAGGCCAGGGGATTGTTTATAATGAGGATACAAATATGGGTGATGTGTCTACAATTCAGGAAAGACCTCTTGAACTATTTATTGGATCCTCAAAGGTATGTAGATCACCAATCTAGTGAAAAATTGAGGGGAGTAATCTTAATCTTTGAAAAGAGATTGATCTTTAACAAATTGGAATGAAGCTTTGTTGGAGATCAAAACCCATTCCAAAGAAACAATCAACACAAAGCAAGAAGTGTTAAATTGAGACCACATGCTTGAGCCCCATAATGACTTATTTCAATGTGAGGAAATGGAATCGAGTCCACTTTTTCAACTCCATTCAAAAGACAATAGCATCGGGTATTCTAGTACTTAAGTATGCAATAAGGAGTTATACATTTCTACTAAGGTGTATGTTAGGAAGAGCCCAATCCAAGTTAATGTGTCCTCTGAGAATGAAAAAGGTGGGTACAATCTTCATAGACTATCTTTTTCCAACATGATAACCCCCTTTAAAAACAAAAGACAAAATATTAGGATACAAGGAGTTAATGTTCCTTTCTCAGAAGAGGAGGTCAAATATGTTGATCCTTTATCAGATGTGGATGATTTGTTGGATTTGGTCAAAGAAGAGGACATATTGGAGAAAAAGATAATTTTCCAAACCTTGTCAAGTAGCGCTAAAGTGAAAGTGGGGGAGAACTGGAAGAGGGGAAGGAAATCTAATAAGACTCTCCTTGAAATAGTAGGTAGTGCCAGTGGCTAGATGAAATTGAGATTTGGGAAGGGTGTTGCCCTTCATGTCTCACCATGAAGACCTTATCATGGAATTTCAAGGGCTGCAATGCCCCTTACAAAAGACGTCTAATTAAATTATTTTTTGATTAGGCCCGTTCAAACACAGTGAAGCTACAAGAAACTAAACTTGGTAAAGAGGATATTTTCCATTTTATTACTTCAAAATAGGATTGTTGTGGGGATTTTGTAGAGGCCAAGGGGTAAGATAGGGGTTTAGAATTATTTTGGAAGAGACAAAGCATTAAGGTAGAATGGGTGACGCAGGAGAAACATTGGAAATTGTTTAAGGTAAGGTCTCTTCCCAACATGAACTAGTTCTTTTTCTTGAATGCGTATGGTTCCTATAGTAAAGGATCAAAGAGAGAGATTTTGAATAGAATATCAACTATTATTCAAGGATTAAAGGATGACTTAATCATAGTGGGGGAAATTTCAATGACACTAGGGCCCTAGTGAGAAATTATGTGGTGTAGATGGCCTCAGCTCTGTCCAAAAGGAGTTTCAACATTTGATGGAATTTAACAATTTGATTGAAGTGTATTAAAAGAATTGTATCCACACCTAGATAAGAAAGAGGGTAGGCCACTCCAGTATAACAAAAAAGATAGATAGATTCATACTAGGGGATAATTGGTTAGTTGTCCTGTTGGTTTTTGAAGCTTCCATTTTTCCCTTTCTAGGATTTTACCATTTCCCTATCTCATTGAATTTACAAAAGGACTAAATCCTAATTTAGTGCCCACTAAAAAAAAAGTGGCTTTGAAACCTAGGTGTTTATGAGCTTATCAAGGTTTTGTGGAAGGAGGCTCCTATCTATAATGACAATAAAGATTTCACCTTTGTGAAGAAGTTGCAATTTTTAAAAAGTAAGCTAAAGGAATGGGATAGGGAGCATTTCAAAAATATATTAGCAGGGAAAAATAGAATAGAGAATGAGTTGGTCATGAAGAAAGGTATGAAAAAAATAGAGTTTGTGAACCTGAGAAGACATTAAAATAGTAGTAGGTTGAAACTCTTACTAGAGAAGAAATCTGCTGGTGATAGAAGTCTCGAGAGGTCTGATTAAGAGAGAGAGACCATTATACAAAGTTCTTTCATAGTCTAGTTAAAGGAAAGAGAACCCATAGTTGAATCTTTGAGATCAAGAATCATGAAGACCCTTAATAATAGTGAAGACATTAATAAATAAGTGGTCTTGGTCTTTTAGAAACTATTGGCTTTAAATGCCATTTGTAGAGATGGGTCAGTAGCTGATATCAAAGAGATCATTCCTAATACCAAATTGGAAGCATAGAATAGGGATATGCTGAGACCTATTACTATGAAGTAGTTAAGAAAGGATCCCTTCACTATGGTAGGGGCTAAGGTGCTAGAACCTAATGGTTTTCCCCTTCGTTGTTTCATAATTTTTAGGAAGTTATCAAGTTTAATTTTTTAGAGATGGTAGAGGAATCAAGAATTAATTCATATATTTCCAAAGAGATAAGTAGAACTTTGATTGTAATTATTTGAAAGAAAGTGGAGATTGGGACCTTTGAAGACTGTAGACTGATTTCCTTGTGTTAAATTTCCTACAAAGTCATTAATAAAGTCTTGGGTAACCAATTGAAAGGAGTGCTAAAAGATATTATTTTAGAGGAACATAGTGGATTTGTTTTTAGAAGATCTATTGCAAAGGGAATTATTATTTCTCATGATCCACTTGATTAGAAAGGAAAGGATAGATAGGATGTTTATTAAAATTGACATTAAAAGGACTACGATCAACTATACCGAGGTTTCCTTTTGAAAATTTTGGAAAACAATGTCTTCTCTAAGGCTTAGATAGACTAGATCAAAATCTCTTTATCCACTCCTTTTGTTTTGGTGTTATTAAATGGTATCCCTCAAGGATATTTCACAACCTCTTAGGGGATTCACTAAGGGGATCCTATTTCCCATTATTATTCATTATTATGGTGGAGGCACTCAGAAGAATTATTACCAATGTTAGAACTTAGGGTAGATGGAAGGGAGTGAGGGTTGAAGACGGTGAGGAGGTGATCACTCACTTGAAATTCACTGATAATACCCTTCTTATGGGAGATTCCTCTTTGAGAGAGGTCCGAATTATTCAATCCACACTAGACAAGTATTTTAGAGCTTCGGGGCAACAAATTAACTGGTAGAAGTTAGAGGTATGTTTCAACACCCTCTATCAAAGCAAGTAGAAATATATAGAATATTAGGTGTGAAGATGGGCAAGTTACCATGGAATTTTTTGGGCATCCCTCTCTTTGTTGGAGCAAGTAGAGCTAGTCTTTGGAGGAAGATTATTGATACTTGTACTAGAAAAATGGAAGGCTATAAAAGTATATGGCTTTCTTCGGTAGGGTGTATTTTTTTATTGAAGGCATTCATAACACCTATCCCCATTTATTATGTATTGTTTTAAACTCCCCAACAAGATCACCAAGTTGGCAGAAAAAAGAAGATGATTTATTTTGGAACAAAAGTCAAGAACAAGACAAGATACCATTTTTGGCATGAAATAAGGTCTGCAAATTAAAACAAGCAAGAGGAGCAGAGATTAGAATATGGAGTGTCATGAATAAGGTATTGTGAGTGAATATAATTTGGGGAATGTATTCTATTCTAAATCAAAAGTGGGTGAGAACCCTTAAACCCAAGTAGCTTGATTCCGAGGATTGTAACAAGATCTTGACAATTAGTATTGCTACCCTGGGATTGACAGTATGGAATTTCATGCTTTTGTGTAGGAAAATAATTATAGATCACCTAACTTGGAAAATTGGGGATTGAAAAAATTGGGTTTTTTTTACATGACTCTTGGGATGGCGTCAAGGCTCTTCATCTAGATCATCCCAATGAGGCACAATGAGGCTGCAACCTTGGAGATTTCGTGCTTATGAAAAGGGAGAATGGGATGGTGAAATGGAAGTGGAAAGATTGAAAAGATCTTAATTTACCATGAGACTTTGAAGAATACCTAAGGAAAATCTTGAAGGAAAGGAGCATTATACTTTTAGACAATCCCAACAAACTAATTTGGTGTGGAGCTAAGAATGGACAGTATGCAGTTAAAATTAGATATAATCTATTTGAGGTAGAATTTGAAGACCAGGGATAACCCCTCAAGCTTCGCTAGAGTAGACATGTTTGTCTAGTTGGCTATAAGAGCATGTATCCTATCAAGAGAGAGATTACATAAGATTGGCTTTACTAGTCCTTTTATACATCCAATGTACAAGGAACACTCAAAATTGATAGATCAGTTTCTCCTCCATTGTGACTTTTCTCGTATGTTTAGGTCTTTTTTGTGCGACAAACTCAATTGACAAATTACATTCCCAAAAACACTCAAAGAGATGTTATAAAGTTGGGGTGTGGTTCAAAGTAAATATTTGTACCCCAACATATGGAAGGTAGGCTTATCTACCCTCATTTGGGAAAATTTGAAGGAACGAAACAAACACATCTTTCAAGAGAAAGCATAAAGCCTTAGTCAAGTGTGTGCCAGAATTGAAAGATCAATATATGAACTAGTAGCCTTAGTTGCATCTCCAGTGAACTTAAATAAACATCCTTACAGTATAGAGGGTAGTTTCATTTAGTTGAGTTAACCCCTCATGAAATTCAGACATGTTAATGGTCCTAAATGGGTTAATCCATTTATAACCAAAGAGAGACAAACATAATAGTGTGCTCTAAAAGAAGGGTAGGTGCAGGTGAATTTTGACAATGCCTCAAAAGGAAACCTGGGGCCATCGGGGGAGGAATGTGTTTCCAAGGATTGAAAGGGTAGCGTGTTTTCTTGGAGCACTCAAAATTTATCTCAGGGAACCAATAACATTGCAGAAGCCAAAGCGAATCTCTTGGGGGGTCACAGTGGTGAAGAGACTTGCAATCTCTTAAGTGCATCTTGAAGGTGATTCTCACACTATAACTGATACAATTATTAAAGGTAGATCAAAGGATTGGTGGATAGACAAGTTAGTAAAGTGGATTCCATAGGTGTTGTCAATGTTTAAAAATTTCCCAATATTCCACGTAAGGCAGGTTGACAACAAGGAGGCCGAACCCTTACCCAATATGGTGGTTGTATCAGATGCTGACGTGGATGCTATTTTCTTTTCAAACTTAGGAATTGAAATCTTGTTGTATTGATGACCTTGTAAGTTGAAACACAAAGCCAAGTACACTCTTTAATTCTCCTACATTTACTCAATTTTGATTGAAAGATGGTGCATGTGAGGAGGTATGAATTAGTTATAACTCTTATTTTCCTTCATATTCACCTCTCCAAAGGAAGTTTTGTGTGTGGGTGGTGGTTTGACATATCCATCAAAGGAGAGAAAATGTGACCGAACTTCTCCCTACAGGAAACAAAGGTAGTGATAGCTTTGAAGAACACCTTTGCAAAGTTTCTTCATAAAGTTTCAACTATCTCTTGGTAGAAGGAAGAGATATGAAGGCATTATATTTTTCCATTAGTATACTTAAGGAAAAACATGATCTGCACCATTGGTTTACTCTACACCGACAGACAGGGCACATCAGTACCCAACGCCAAGATTACCCAACAAACACTATTCAAAGTTATCCAACGAAAAAAGGTAAAGGAAACCCGACGAGTAACAACAGTGCAACCCGATGGAACAAGAAAGAGAGGAACATCGACAGACTTCAAGTTCAACCCAATGACCAAGAACCGATAGTCAGTTACATCCCGACAAAAGTGGATCTAACTTTCCACGTCAGATAAATCACTAAAGTTGTATTTATAGCTTCTTGATTTATTTTTAAATCTATTATGTGCAGAGGAAGCAATGTATTTATTATTATTTTAATTAGTTTTACTAATTTAAAACATGCAAACTAAAGATCAAGGTCAAGTTGTAAACCTTGGATCTAAGAGTTAACATTGTAATGCGTGATTCCAAGATAGGTCAAATACTTGTATAAATAGGTGCTCAATCTATTGAGAATAGAAGTTGTTCAATGAAGATAGTAGCCACGGAGAGCATCTAGGGACCAGACAAGAGAATTCAAGCAGAAGGACAAAAATAGAATCAAATCAGTTTCAAGAACAGAACAGAGGCTACTGACGAGCAGACAAAAGGTATTCATCAGTCACTGAAGGTGATATTGTTATTCTGAGAGCTTTAATGGATTTGTAATCAGCAATTTTAGATTGCATATAGTCAGGTCAACATTTGTACTCATTCTAACAAGTGTAGTACACTAATGAAATCATTTCAAGAAAGGTGGGCTTAACCGTCCTATTGTAAATCTCATAACTGAGTGCACACTTAAATCAGTGTTGCTAAAGCTCTTAATAGAGTAGATCTCAATAGGTCTCCACCTTAATACTCCTAACAAGGTAGATCATCAGAAGTGATCAAATTGTAAGCCTTAACTGACTCCCTTCCATTCTGTAGATAGTGAAGTTTTGTGGGTGCCATCCCCACCGCAGTTTTTACTTCCTAACAAGACTTTTCTGCGATACCATATCTTTTGTTATGTGTTTCTCATTTTCATGAATGTTGCAAACTATTAAAGGTTATGAATGAACAATACATGCATAAGAAAGAACAACAGTAATGTTCGGTAATGCAGTAATGAATGATTACTAATGATGAATTAGAAAGGTGTTAAAAGTTTTAGAGGTACTGATTCACCCCTCCCCTCTCAGTACTACTTCCCATTAATTCCAAAAATTGGTATAAGAGCTAAGTCTCTTCTTGGAAATCTTAAAGGCTTAAGAGAAAATATCATACAATGGAGAAGTAAAAACTTGATAAGAATATTGAGAACAAAAAGCTTGAGATACAGATGTTTTATGAACAGTATAAAGAAGTAAGAATCAAGATGAGAGAGCTATTGAATGAAAGAAAAGGTATGGCTACCTGGAACAATGAAAAAGATTATCAAGAAGAAGAGATTCCAGATTTCTTTGCATCTTCAGGATCAAATACAAGTAATACATCAGATGCATCAAAAGAGAACATCACAAATCTAAAGAAGGTCAATCAACATTTGATAGAGCAAATAAAGATGCTGCAAATTGGTCAAGAGAGCAAGTTGGTAAGAATGATTGATGTGATGAGTTCTGCTAGACAAGCTGAAATAGAAAGAACACTTGCTATTGATGACAGAAGGAAGATTACATAGAAAATACAAGAAAATGAATTAGAAATTCAAAGACATGCTGAGCATCACCATGATCTCACAAATCAGATTATTCTTATGAGTCAAGAAGCAAACAAAATAAATTTGGAACTCATTGAAAGAATACAGATTATCGGTGAACTAAGAGAAGAGAATGAAAAGCTAAAACATGAGGTTAGAATTCAGAAACAACATAACGATATTATCAGAAAGGCTGAAGAGAGAAATAAAATAATGGATGACTTTCTTGAAGGACAACGAAGAGTCAAAAACAATAATGATATAGGCTTAACCAAAAATGGAGAATCATCCAATCAAGCAAACTCAAAGAATGTCTATGAAAATCCAAGACCAAGAAAGCTAACATGCAAGCACTATGGAAAGCAAGGGCACACATCAAATGTATGCTGAGGGAAAATGAAAGGTATTCCTAAATCTACATCTACATTCATAGGATTCTGTTATAAATGTAACAAGAAAGGACATAAGGCTTATGAATGCAAGACTAAGATAGAACAACCAAAGAAGGAAACCTACATGGACAAATATTGTCCTACATGAAAGATGAATGGGCACACATCTGAAGAATGTTGGAAAAAGAAAAGGCAAGAATGGAAGGCTAAAGATCAAAAGATTCCTTATCAACCAAAGAGAATAGGTAATCAATATACATGGGATTACAATACATGGAAAAACTATACAACATGTGGTAGATATGGTCACATTGCTAAAAAATGCATGAGAGTGTGGACCAAAAGGTGTAGAGGCTGGTCAAACCCCAGAATGGCATGCTTGTACTGTCATAAATTTGGTCACCTCAAGAAAGATTGGAAAGACTGATTGACAGAGACAAGCACATATCCCAATGGAAACACCATTGAAGATATCAGGAGGGCAAGAGACAAAATATGGATAAAAGCGTCAAGCCATGATGAAGCTGAGCCAAGCAATGCAAATGGTGACACCCCATCCAATGGATCTGGTGACATCATCACCCCCACTTAAGCTGAACAAGTAAGTATGGAACTGCACTATACCAAGTCATATTTTGCATTAGTTCCATTATACAATTGATAGATATTCAAAATCTGCATGAATAAAGATGCATATTATGTGACTTGTTCCAATTCTAAGAAAGCAACCGCGTTGGTATATGCATACCAAAAATCATTGGTGAACAAAGTAGATAAGTTTTTCTACACTTACCGGAAATTGTCGGTCAACACATGAAGTGGCTAAGTTTCCAATGTAACCCAACACCTGTCGGTAAGAAAGGAAAGTTACAAGTTGTCACTATAGAATACCGATATCCGTCGGTACAAGCAACATTGTTAACAACTATCCCAAGCAAGTTAACTTCACCCATGATGTTTTGGAAAGTTTTCCTGACAAAACCTGTCTTCATGTATCGATGAGTCATTGAGAATTTATTATAAAGACTTAGGGAAAAAAGTCTATAAATAAATGACGGGACAACTTCATTTTGACCCGCGATTTGAAGAGAAAGCAGAGAAAAAAATAGAGAGATTAAAGAGCAGAGAGTAGAGCATCCTCAGATCAATCTAAGCACATAGAAAACAGATCTTTTACCACTATTGTTGATTGAAGTAAGTATCGAAGGCACCAAAAGATCTCTGTCGTTATTTTTCAAGAAAGCCCTAAATTTCTAGAATACCCTAAAACTTGAAAAATGATGGCAACCACCTCAAGAACTGCTAAAATCAAGAATGATAAGAGGAATGTGGTTAAACTGATCAAGAACAATACATGTGTAGAGCCCAAGTATAAGATTTTCCCAGAAATTGCATCGAAACCCCATGAAACTGGCACGTTTTCAAAAATCCCACCTAGGGTTTTGCTCATAGAAGATGTTAGGTCTTATATTCACTGCAAGATCACAAAGATAGGTGATTTTGAAATGGATGAAGCTTACAAGAAGCTTTGTGATGCCGAAGGGAAGATGAAGGAAGAGCACAAACACTTGGAATTTGAAGGGTTAACTAATGCCCTAAATTTACTGAGGGAATTCAAAACAAATTGGATAAGGTTAGTCTTGAGCAGAATGCATGACAAGAAGCTATGGCTAGACCAACACAAGAAAATAACTGAGGATGTCCTTCACACTGTCACTGGTTATTTGATAACCGACAAGCCTAGGGTACACAAGCATCCATCCATGAAAGAAGTTGAAAAACTCACCAATGTAGAAGGGAACAATAGAGGTCTCAAAGTGAACACAATCACCGACGAAGAACTAAAATTTGGTGCATGTGTAATTGGGTATAAGATTTTTCAAGCAAGCAAATTGAACAACATATCTACAACATCAGTAAGCACAACTTACAAGATAGTGACCAAAGGAATTCATATGGATCTGTGTGAGATCCTATTAAAATAACTTGATCAGAACATGCACACAATCAGGTCTACAAAGACCAACACATGTAAGTTCGGCTCACTTATCATGTGTATCTTTTTCTATTTTCAAGAATACTTTCCTTCAGTAGGAAAAGTAAAATGGGACACTACCAA
>MU226547.1:2204734-2229513 GCA_018584345.1 Thuja plicata | reverse complement strand
TAGGGGACAATTTTGAATTTGTTATGTCTGCTTACTTCCTTGAGTTCAAGGAAAAGATGATGGAGAGGACTAGGATTCCTGAACAACTTGTGGAAAAACATAAAGATGAAATATGTTTCATGGTGGACACAGATTTCACCCATATCAAACCAATTGTACCAAGGACAACTTGGTTAGCACCAATGGATTATGAGATCAATATTGATCAAGCTACAAGTGCAATTGATTCACTAATAAATGAGCCTGTTGACTGCAAAAAACCTAGGTTTGGAACCTATGAAGAGGCCAGATCTAAGATAAAGAGAGGCCTAGAGATAAAGAAAATTGTCAAAAAAAGGGATAAGATGGTTAAGAATCTCAAGAAGATTCTATCGGTTACAAAAGAAGAACACGAACAACAAGAGGAAACTGATGAATAGGGCACCATCAATGAGGAACAAGAAGAACAAAAATTAGATTATGAGGAGACTGAATCTGATACACCTCTACCTCCACCTCCACCTCCTACAAAGAAGCAGAGGACAAGGAGTCAAACTGCTACAATCGATACAACACCTCTTAAGAAAGGTCAAGTAAGAACCTATATGAGGAAGCAGCTAGCGAAAAGAACAAGCTAGGAAACTGTGAAAACAACATCTCCAAAGAAGAGGAAAAGGTTGGTTAGGACAAAGGATGACATAGAGGACACTAAAGATGATTAGCCTGATGTGGCAAAGAAGAACTACATGAATCAAACAATTGATGAAGTTGTTGAGTCTATTGCTACATCCAAAACCATGTCTGAAAAGAAAATCAGACAATGGGATACACTAAACCCAGAGGACCAGAACAAGATACAAGAGGCAATTATAAAGTCAATGATCAAGTACAAATATGCACTAGCTGAATTTGTCAATAAACTACCTAAAGAGTTGGGTAACAGGGTATACCAACAATGGTCATATGCTATGCAAACCAAAAGAGAATCAAGGGAGAGGGTACTAGTAACACTAATGCGTCCCGAATCCAAGGTTGAATAAATCAAATAAATACTCAAGAAGCACTCAAGTAAATTTGTAGCCAAGATAAGGGCATACAAAGTATTAGAGAACAAATTCATAAAGCTGGACAAGATGATTGAAACTAAATGGAGACAACTCCTGGATCTACCAGCAGAGTCAACAAGTGGTGAGAATCAATTACTTCTCACCAACACACCTCACAGAGAGGAGGAGACAGACAATGCAAGTCCTTAGCACATTACTTTGGACAATACTAAAAGTGACAATGAGCCCATAAACTTAGACATAGTCATGGATGATCTTGACATCCAAGATATCGCCAACTATGACTCTGATAAATATCCAAAGAAGAAAGATGAAGTAATATTCATTACACTTAAGGATCAGGAACAAAAACAAGAATTGAAGACATCAAATGATAAAGATATGAATGTTCCTGATGAATAAGTGCAGAACACTTTAGTCATGGACTCCAAAGAACTAGACCCTGCAGACCAAGTGCAAAAAGATGAGGATGTCAATGCTCAAAAAGATCAAACCGATGAGTAGGACACCACTCTGGATATAGCCCAAGCAACCAATCAAATCAATATGCTTGTACTAATGAAGGAAATCAATATTTTAAAGGGTGATGCTGACGCAAAAGACACCACAGACAATTCAAAGGAAACAACTGTAGAGAAGGCTGCAACCAATGATCAGATAGATAAGTCTGCTGATCAAAATAAAGAGGAAACACAAAAGGAAGAAGGGGACACACAAACAAAGAAACGTGAAGAAGAAAAGAAAGATGAGAAGGAGAAGAAATCAGAAGAAAAATCTGTAGAGACACCCAAGGTTGAAGGAGAGACATCTTCACAAAACTGACAGGTGCCACCCGAGCAGAAAATACAAGAAGCATCTTCCACAAGGCCTTCACCAACCACTTTAGAGAGAACAAATGAACTAGCTATGGTAGTTCATACCTCTACATCCCCACAAATCTCAAAGAAGAAGAAGGGAAAGCATAAGAATCCAGTAACTCTAGATGAATTCATTGAGATTCCAGTTTTTGATCCAAGGACATTGGATCCAACTGTATTGACAAAGTATGCCAGGCTCTTTGAGAGAAAATCCATTCAATACAAACTAAAGAGAGTAGAAAAAGAGGCCAAGGTACTGGAAGTAGCAAGAGGAATACTTGAATAGATTGTACCTGATGTAGATATTGATCAAAAATCTCCAATGCTTGATCAACTGGTAATAATCATAGATGCAATAACATCTCAAAATATTGATGCTGAGAAGGTTATGGAAGAGAGACTTGAGCAAAAGTATGAATTCAAGCTAGCTGAGAAGATAAGCCAGGAAGTGGCATTGAAAAAGGTTAAGCTATCTGAATTGGTAAGTACAATTGATCCAATCATATCAGAAGCTATTACCTTAATATAGAAATTGTACACTCTAAATCAACTCACTCAGGAGTATACCAACCAGATAGCACAAATTGATGTTGATCTTAAGTCAAGTGCACAAAGTCTCACAAATAATGAAGAAGCAATTAAATTGCATGATGAGAAAATCAAACATGCTCACAAATAGAGAAAAGACATACAGATTGCAGAGATGAAGTACACAGATGAGGTAAATGAGCTCCAAGCTCAACTCTTACCGATACTTTCACTCCTGCAACAACATGTGACAGAGGCAAATACATTAATTGCCACCCCTGAAATGTCTATCCTAGACAACATTTATGATATGCACGCAAGGCTAGAGCTCCAACACATGGCACTAGAACAACTAAAAGAAAAATGGGAGAAAATACAAGAATATATCAAGACAACCCATTCCAATATACTTGACACATTGTAAGTTGCACATTTTTGTCACAATTTTGACATACTATAAGTTGTACATTTTTGTCATAGGTATCAAAGAAAGGGGGAAATTGATATGTTCACTCACCTCAATTATAAGGGGGAAACAATACGTATAGTAAAGGAAAATACAAGGAGGAAATAATATGTACATATAGAGAAAAGAACAGAAAATGTATAGTAGACATGTACATATACTTATACTATACCGATGCATACAGTTAGGGGGAGTCATATGATGACAAGGATATAAATAAGGTGTACATACTAAACACTTTAGTATTATGCACATATCAGTTTTTGATACTAATGTCAAAGGGGGAGATTGAAGGAATTATATTTTCCATTAGTATACTTAAGGAAAAACATGATCTGCACCATCAGTTTACTCTACACCGACAGACAAGGCACAACACTACCCGACGCCAAGGTTACTCGACAAATACTATTCAATGTTATCCAATGACAAAAAAGTTAAGAAGACCTGAAAAGTAACAACAGTGCAACCCGACAAAACAACAATGAGAGGAACGCCGACAGACTTCAAGTTCAACCCGACGACCAAGAACCGACAATCAGTTAGATCCCGCAAAAAGTGGATCTGACTTTCCACATAAGATAAATAACTGAAGTTCTATTTATAGCTTCTTGATTTATTTTTAAATCCATTATGTGTGGAGGCAACAATGTATTTATTATTGTTTTAATTAGTTTTACTGATTTAAAACATGCAAACTAAAGATCAAGGTCAAGTTGTAAACCTTGGATCTAAGAGTTAACATTGTAATGCGTGATTCCAAGATAGGTCAAATACCTGTATAAATAGGTGCTTAATCTATTGAGAATAGAAGTTGTTCAATGAAGATAGTAGCCATGGAGAGCATCTAGGGACCAGACAAGAGAATTCAAGAAGAAGGATAGAAATAGAATCAAATCAGTTTCAAGAACGGAACAAAGGCTATCGACGAACAGAGAAAAGGTATTCATCAATCACTTAAGGTGATATTGTTATTCTGAGAGCTTTAATGGATTTGTAATCAGCAATTGTAGATTTCATATAGTCAGGTCAACATCTATACTCATTCTAACAAGTGTAGTACACTAATGAAATCCTTTCAAGAAAGGTGGGCTTAATCGTCCTATTGTAAATCTCATAATTGAGTGCACACTTAAATTAGTGTTGCTAAAGCTCTTAACAAAGTAGATCTTAATAGGTCTCCACGTTAATACTCCTAACAGGGTAGATCATCAGAAGTGATCAAATTGTAAGCCTTAATCGGCTCCCTTCCATTCTGTAGATAGTGAAGTTTTGTGGGTGCCATCCCCACCGCAGTTTTTACTTCCTAACAGGAGTTTTCTGCGATACCATATCTTGTTTTATGTGTTTCTCATTTTCATGAATATTTCTATGAATGTTGCAAACTATTAAAGGTTATGAATGAACAATACATGCATAAGAAAGAACAACAGTAATGGTCAGTAATGCAGTAATGAATGATTGCTAATGATGAATTAGAAAGGTGTTAAAAGTTTTAGAGGTACTGGTTCACCCCTCCCCTCTCAATACTACTTCCCATTAATTCCAACAGAGATAGAGGAATATTGTAGAAATTTCTAGTCTTGTTTTTTATGGGTTGTTGTTTATTGCACATCTTGCCCAATTTGGAGGGCTTGTAGGTTCTTTCGGATGGAAGAGTTTCTTGTAATCTTTCTACTTTGATTATTAATGAAAGATGTAATGTATACTGACCAGAATTATAATATTAAATTTATAAAAACTCAATTTTAAGTGTGTACATCCCTTTCAAACTAGAATCTTATTTGTAATAGATGTAAAACCAAAACATTAAAATTTATTGTTAAATATTTGGTTCTTCCATTTTGAATTAATTAATTGCTTAAAACCATTTCCAACATAAATATTTGTAACACTGTTTGATTTGGTGCATATTTTGTAGTCGTAAAATTCCATGAGACCAATGTAGCAGTCCTGCAAAATCCTATATTCATGTTTCTCTTATAGATGTTGTCCAAATAATGGTAAAAATTTAACAAAATAATAAAAGATCATATTAATATATTGACCAATCTTGGGTCGAGAGCACCCTTGATGATTGGATTATGTTTAAGAAAAGATTGAAAATGTCTCTAAGTAATATCATAATTGTTTAATGATTTAATGTTTCATGCATATTATTGGTTTTTGTAAAAATAAACAAAGCAGTATGCTTATATGGACTTGAATCAAAGATTTAATGTAACAGGTCAACTAATAGAATTATTTAAATGATTTTTTATATATAAAATTTGGGCCTAATAGAATTATTTCATTTAATAAAATTAAAAATATATTATTTTATTTAGAAATAAATTTTATTAAAATATATTATTTTATTTAGAAATGAAACAGCTAGAAAGGAGAAAGGGTTTTTTTTTTATTAAGAAATTTGCTTTCCAAAACCCTCCACATGTCTTTTCAAAATTTGAAATGGAATGAAATTGTAGACAAATTTGACCTGGTTTGAAGTAGTTGATAGGAATGGGTAGGAGAACATGTTTGTGGATGGATTTGTGCATTTGTGAGGTGTGTTTAAGGTTCTTTTCATTTCAATTTTTTACTAAAATGAGGTAAATTTATCATTTCTCCTCCTTTGACTATTGGTTTTTATTTTAAAAAGTTGCAAATGAATTGGCGAAGAATTAGAACCTTTCAATGTTTTGTATTTTATAATTTTATTTGTCATATGATTTATTTTGTTTAAATTTAAGAAAACTTTCCCCAAACACTGGTATCTGCCCAAATTTTTGAGAAATAGTTGAAAGTTGAATTTTATGTAAAAAATATTTTGTTGGGAATATTAGAATCAAAGTATATCTTTTCTAAAAAAAATAAAATTTATAATTTTGACAAATTTTCAAGCTATTTTAATGAGTTTTTGTTGAACTTTTAGTTTTTAATGCATTTGAAAAAATTAAAAAATTGAATATTTATCATGAATGTGAAAATGATGGTTTAATTTGTGGAGTTCTAAATTAAACCCATTGGAATAATGTTGAAAATATTGTCGAAAAATATTTTACGCATTGTCTTTTGTGCTTGTTCAAAATTGAAAAGTTGATTATTTTATGAGAATTAAAATCTTTTGAAAAGTGAAATCATGTGCGGTTTATGAAATATTAAATAATATTCATTGGAAATATGTTTGATATTTATATTAAAATTGTGCTCATGCATTACTTTTTCATGCCCTTCTTAGTGGGAGTTATGATGATTTTATGGTTGGTTTCGATCCTTGAGCTAAACCTAAGAGTTTAGAGGTTTCAATTCTTATGTGTTTATTGAGAAATCTTGACTTGTTGAGTGGATGGATTACCTCATGGTGGGGATCAACAATCAAGTATCCAAGAATGGATTTTCAATTGTTAAAACAAACCCAATCACAAAAACTTAAGCTTTCAAAATTCATAAATTACAACAAAAATTATGAAGCATCATTATTATTCATGGCACTCCATACATAAAGAAATATACAAGACATATAAGATGAATATAAATAAAAGCTACAAGAAATAAGTCCTAGACCAATAACTATCTCCAAGAATTTTAAAAACCAACATCAAAGTCTTCTTTTAACATGAAGAAAATATATAGAAAATCAAAAAATCAACTACAAGCATGGAGATTTCACCCCAAAAATTCTATGCAAAATTATCCCAGTATTCTATGGAAAAATCTCTCTTTTCTTGCAACAATATGCTCTTCTCTTTTAACTTAAACATCTCTAAATTTCTTTCTCAAGCCTAGGCATAAGACTCTCAACTCACTCTAGAAAAATTCTCCATACTCATTCCCATATTGGATTTAGGAGTCTCCCAAGGTAGGATGTTTTTCAAATTCTACTTCAATTATTTATTCCCACTATGTCAAATTTCCAATCCTACCTTGTTCTCCACTATCTATTTAGATCCTTGTGCCTAGGCTGCTCAAACCCAAAATAGATTATGCAAGTTCATTATTTTTATTTCTCATAAAGTACACTTTATTGTATGTCCTTTCCTAGGCATGGTTTTTAATCCCATGAAGCATAAGATATAAAGTAAAATTAATAAGAAAATAATCTGCGTACATAATTTTCAATTGGTTTTCCCAAAGTTAAATGGTTAAACTGGAGAGTTGGAGAAGATTTAAAATGAAGAGGAACTTCACCCGCAAGATAAAAACAAAAAGCACAACAAAATTTAAATAAAGGAGAAAATGTTGGTCCACTGAGAGGGGGGGTGAATCAGACAAATAAAAACTTAAACACTTAAAACTGAACTAACTAATTCACTTGGTAATACTGAATACAATAATAAACCAATTCACCAAATCAACTTAATAACTTAAACAACAATACATCTCATATATGTAAATCAATCATTCAAACTTAACAACATCAGATAACTTCATATTTAACTCAGTTGACACCAGATTTAATGAGAAAACCCAATTTGGAAAAAACCTCTGTGAGAATTGTAACCCACAATAACAATGTACCCTTCTGAAGTACACTCGGTTAAGAACTTATCCTATTAAATATTACAAACACATTTACTAAATGTGACCCTGTTAGGGGATTTACCTCAGATATGTTAATATCTTCACCCTGTTAAAAGTGGCCTTGTTAGAGGTCTTTAAACACTCTTTTGGAATGTCACTTAAGTCTAGGCTTTACGAATAGGGCTATTAAATCCACTCAGTTAAGAGATTTCTATATTACAAATATTAATAAGCAACAGTGAACTTTGATCTGTAAATATAGAAACTATATTTGCTTGTGTCAGATCCTTTATGCTCAATTGAATAATGGCATCACATACTCCATTGATCTCTTTCTCAGACTGTAGAGTCTTCAATCTCTGTTTCTCTATTCTTCTCGGTAAATGATGTTCTTCTGCTTCTTCTCCTTCTCTGTTCAATTCGACAGCCTCTTACTCTCTGTGTATTTCTCATTCTTTATATAGACACAATTTTGCCTCTTAATCTCCTTAATTTTATTTTCCATCATTTGTGCTAAGTCGTTTGATCATCTTCTTCATAATTGTCAACTTGGTAAACTATTTCACTTTTACCTCAGAACTTGTAATTTTCTTGGAACTCTCATAATTCAGTTTAACCTCTTGATCTTCACCTTAGATCTTCTCATTGAATTTTCTCATTCGTAGATCTTCTAACAATCTTCATTTAATTCATTTCCTCATCTAGTTCATCATCATTTTGCATTAAATTCAATCTTATCATCATTTATTATCAATATCATGTACTCGGTAAAACTTGCTTTGCAACTCGGTAACTGACTTCATTCACTGCTTGGTGTCTAACTCATCTTCAGTGCTTGGTGCTTGAATTTCGCTCGGTGTTTGGTTACTATGACCAACTCACATAACATTCTACCCACTGAATTTGTCTAGCTCGGTAAAGTAACTCTTTCAGTCATAACTTTAACTCTTTGCAATTTCCAACTTGAGCAATCAATTGTACCGATTTGATAACATCAAATATATAGTAGAAAACAAATATATCATCATTACTTCATCATTTTCTGATCTGTATTTTTCACTCATTTAACTTCTCCTCTTAAGATATGGTAACATAATAAAAAACAATTAATCAATTGCTTGACATCAATGACAAAACAATAATTGATCTAACCATTTATGCAATCATGATACTCGATATCACTCGGTCTTCATCATCTCCATCAGATATTCATCAGTTGATCGACAAAAAAAATTATATTTTTTTGGGTTGTGTAGTATTTCTCATGTGCTCGGACACTCTTGCATCGTCTCATCTCATGTGAGAGGTATTAACCTATTTTTTGGCATACACTTGAGTGCATTATGATAAATTTATTATATCCTTCTACATTAGCCTATTTGAATGAATTTCGTGTACTTATGCTAACCTTGTGATTATGGAAGTAATTTCTTATATAATTTGTATTATGAATGTTTATTTAATGACTAATGTGAGTGAAACCCTCTTCCCATGATGAACTATAACTGATTTAATGTTTGAAGATGTTAAGTTGATGATCACCAAGACATAGAAAGTTAATGCAAGACATTAAATCAGTTAATGTATTGTATTGTCATTGATGTCAACTTGATATAATATGTATGGTCATACTGCTAAAGACTTAAAAGAACCAATGAATCAAAGGCTATGCTATCAATAATGCATAAAAGTTAAGTATTCACAAAGTGACTGTATACACTGATAGAGTGCACACCAACAGATAGAGTAAACCAATGAGAGCAAAGTCGTAGTGTTACTTGACGAGCAAAAGCACAACATTATCGACGAGCAAATTCACAGTGTTACCCGATGAGAAAAGCATAGTGTAACCCAACGGACAAAATTACAGTGTTGCCCGACGGACGGAGATCCTAAAGACAACTAAAGTCTCACTGACAGAAAAGTTAGTTGTCACCGACAACTAACTGAAGTATTGACCGACAGAAGAAAGAGTTCAGAAATGACAAAAGGCTTAGCTGTCAAGAGCTAAATATAGACTTAACTGGTAGTTATCATTGTTTTAATCGACAAGATAAAGCCGGATATAAGTAAAGGATTTAAAGTTGTTTTGTCTAGTTGGCAAGAAGATCTCTACGAGATAAAATTGGAGTTTTGCTTTAAATCTAATTGGCGAGAATTATGGATCATGCCAAGATCAAGAAAGCCAAGAAATGGTGAAATCATGTGTATATAAGAGACAAGATAATTCAATATGAATTAGGGGAGTGAAAAGAGAATAGATGTTGAAGAGATCTTGAAGGAGAAGAAAGTATTCATTCAGACCTGATCAATTAACCTAAGGAAAGAGCTAAATTTTGCAAACACCGATGAACATTGATACAACATCACAGAGCAGAACAGTGTGGAGAAAAAGTATTGAATTGATAACACTGACCAGAAAGGTAATGCACTTACAATAGATCTGAAAATATGCAATTCTAGTTGTATATGTGAACAGATCAATTTATTGTTTCAGTTATTACTAACAATTGGTATCAGAGCTTGTGTGCTTAGAAGGAAGGTTTCAAAACCTAAGCTAAAGATCATAAGATGAACATACGAGATGTGCCCAAGTTGAAAAAGGACAAATTTGCTTCATGGAAAATTAGGATAAGACTCCACTTATCAGGTATTGGAAATGATGTTACTCAATACTTAGATACTGAATATGTGTTTCCCATAGGAGCAATCACAGTTGAACAAATGAGAGAGAAGCATGAGCACAATTGCATGATAATAGAGCTTTCTTCCTCATTCTCCGACGCTGAATTTGAAGATGTCAAAATATGCACAACTGCAAAGCAGATGTGGGATAAATTGAAGCTTGTACATGGTGGTGATAAAAATGTTCTAAGAGCCAAGGCAGAAATCCTCAGAGGAAAGTTTGATGATCTCAAAATGAAAGAAGGTGAAAACATCATAGTACATCACAAGAATAAAAGAGGTAGTCATTGCTATCCGAGGAGTTGGAGGTGTACTAGATGAAGATACAGAGGAAAGTAAAATTCTAAGAACCTTACTACCTACTTATGCTATTAGAGTATCTGCCATATAAGAAATGAGAGCAGTAGAAAATAACAATGTTACTCTAGATAGTTTGATTGGAAGATTGATTTCATTTGAGATGAATAATTTTGACAATAGTGTCTTACCAAACATAGAGTCTGCATTCAAATCTTCTTTGAGAATAAGTAAATCAAGTCATAAACACACTATGAGAAAAGATAGTGAAAGTGGAAGTGAAGAAGAAGATCTTGATAAAATCGAAGCACTTATGGCTACAAGAATGCAGAGAGGCAAAGGTAAATTACCACTTGTATGTTTTAATTGTAAATAGATTGGACACTTTGCTACAAGATGTCCTAACAGAAGAAAAATGGCAGAAGTAATGACAGATCATTTGAAAAGAAGTTTGACAGAGGTGATTGCAGAAGAAACTGACAATTAGAAAGAAGAGATACCCGAGACTACAAGGACAAAGGAAAGAAGGCCAGTTACCTAGCTACATGCAAAATGAATATAACGACACAAAATCTGATGAAGACATCGAGATGGTGTTTGTGGCAGTAAAAGATGATTCAGATGAAGATGAAGAAAGGTATGTAGAAACTGCACTAATATCTAAAGTTAGTAAAAATGATGTCTGGATCATAGATAGTGGCTGCACTCACCATATGACTGGTGACAAATAAAATTTTTAAACTTTTGAATACTATAATGGTGGTTCAGTAAGAATGGGTAATGACACACCTTGTCTAGTTGAAGGAAAAGGAACTATAATGTTGAATAACCTCATAAAATGTGAAAATTATTACTGGGTTAAAGGACTAAATTACAATTTGTTAAGTGTTTCTCAATTCAATAATTCAGGTCACAAAGTAGCATTTGAATATAAGAAGGCAAAGATCTTCAATGAATCAAGAAAGCTGATTGGTACTGGTGAGTAGACAAAAGGTAACTTATTCTATCTGAATGATACTGACACCACTTGCTTAATGGCTAGAAATGAAGACATATGGTTGTGGCATAAAATATTGTGTCATGTAAACTTTGAAAACATGATAAAGATAAGAAAAAAGAGAAATGTAAGAGGCTTACTGATGATGACTAAGCCCAACAATATCATATACAAAAATTATCAAAAAGGTAAGATGACAAAGTATAGTTTCGAAAACAAAGCCCATACATCTGATGCCATTCTAGAATTAGTCCACACTGATCTATGTGGACCTATGAGGACAAATAGTTACTATGGTGATAGATATTTCATTCTCTTTGCTGATGATTACTCTAGAATGATGACAGCCATGTTTCTAAAAGATAAATCAGAAGCATTCAAGATGTTTAAATGATACAAAGTAATGGTAGAAAAACAAAGTGGTAAGGAATTAAAATGCTTAAGATCAGATAGAGGTTGGGAATTTATTTCAGATGAATTCACTAACTTTTGTAATGAGCGTGGTATCAAAAGATAGGTCTCTGCACTGAGAACACCACAACAAAATGGAATTACTGAAAGAAGGAAAAAATCCATTGTTGATTGTGCAAGAACACTAATGATAGAGAAAGGCATCACCCAAATCTTCTATAGGGAAGTTGTGAATACTGTTGTTTACACATTAAATGAAGTACAATTGAAGAACGACACCAAGAAGACACCCTAAGAGCTATGGTATGGTTACACACCCAATGTAAGTTACTTTAAAATATTTGGTAGTCAATGTTATATCTTAAAAGATGATAGAAATGGAAAACTTGACTCCAAAAGTGATGAAGGTATCTTTCTAGGGTATTCCACCAAGAGCAAGGCTTATAAATGTCTCAATAAAGCCTCTAACAAAATTGTTGAAAGTGCAAATGTAAAGATAGATGAATTTGCAGAGAAGAATGAAAAGGAAAGCACAAAAGAACTAGAGAACTACAATAGGTTTGTTTACTATGAAGAACCTGACACTCTGCCCGACCAACAATGTATAGCTCCCGAGCAACAAAATATTACACCCGAGCATTAGGCTGCAAATACTAAAAATTAGGATATTGCTCAAGATGATGTACCAAGCGGTGGAGATCAGAATGAAGGAAAAAATGATGATCAATATGATAGACAAAAAATTGAACCTTACTTGCCAGATATGTCAGAAGGAACCATCCAAAGAACCAGATCATAGGAGACAAGAAGGCTGGTATGAGAACCAGAAGTAAGTCTCTAAACACAAGATGTCTAATTTGTGATTTTGAGCCAAAATCTATCAATGCTGCACTTGATAATGATGAATGGATTAATGCTATGAATGAAGAAATTGAGAAGATTGAGAAAAATAAGACATGGACACTTGTATCAAGACCAGATGATAAGAATGTCATCAGTACAAAATGGATATTTAGAAATAAGCTGAATGAGAATGGAGAAGTTACCAGAAATAAAGCAAGACTAGTATGCAAGGGGTATGCACAAGAAGGGATTGACTATGAAGAAACCTTTGCACCCGTTGCTAGGCTAGAAGGAGTGAGAATATTACTTTCTTATGCTGCATTTAAAGGCTTCAAGGTATACCAAATGGATGTCAAGTCTGCATTCCTAAATGGAATACTTGAGGAAGAGGTATACATTGAGCAACTAGAAGGGTTTGTTGATCCAGACAAGAGGAAAATGGTATGTATACTACACAAAACCTTGTATGGATTAAAACAAGCACCGCGAGCCTGGTGTGAAAGAATTCATTCCTATCTCATAAGTATTGGATTTGTAAGAACTAGTGAAAACAATAATCTTTATTTAAAGGAAGATACTGATGCTAACATTTTGATTGATGAAATATTTGTTGATGACATCATATTTGGTGGCAATGATATGCTATACAAATCATTTGCAAATGAAATGAGCAAAGAATTTGAGATGTCTATGTTTGGAGAGATCAAGTTATTTCTTGGTTTGCAGATCATGCAACAAGATGAGGGCATTTTCATTACACAATCTAAATACATCTAGAAAGTGCTGAAAATATTCAAGATGGAAGATTCCAAAGTAGTTGCTACACCAATGGAAATTGGATGTAAGCTAACAAAGGAGGACAAGTCACCTGAGGTAAATCAAACTTTGTATAGATCAATGATTGGAAAACTCATGTATGTTGTACATACTAGACCAGATATTGCACATGCAGTAGGAATAGTTGCAAGATTTTCTACTAATCCCAGGGATCACATATGACTGATGTGAAAAGAATCCTAAGATATCTGAAGAATACCGAGCAATATGGCTTATGGTATAGAAGAGAAGACAAATTTTAACTTAAGGTCTTTACCGACGCTGATTGGGTTGGAAACATTGATGACCGAAAGAGCACAATTGGAGGAGTGTTCTTTATGGGTGACGGACTTGTCACATGGATCAGCAAGAAGCAAGGATGCATCTCTTAGTCTACTGTAGAAGCAAAGTATGTTGATGCTGCTACAAACTGCTCAAATATTGCATGGATCAAACAGTTACTGGAAGGTATGCATATGAGAATTATTGAACCAGTAATTATCTATTGTGATAATACAAGTGCAATTAACATCTCCAAGAATCTAGTCATGCATGCTAAAACAAAGCATATTTCCATCAAGTATCATTATTTGAGAGAAAAAGTTCAAGAAAAGGAGGTGATACTTGAGTATGTGCAATCAAAGGAACAATTAGCTGATATCTTCACCAAGTCACTTCCCAAGGATGCATTTGAGTACTTGAGAAAAAGACTAGGGTTCAAACCCTTGTCTACTGGTCAGTAAGATGAACAGAAGGCTGCATCAGCCTACATATTATATGAATATCATTCATGTTGATGTAAGAAAAGAGATGAACTTCAAAGATACATCTATACAAAACAAGGTATTTATCTACTCCAAGCACCAGAGTTGTTATATTGCTAAAATATTGGGAAATTCAAGGAGTATATTATGGATAGAAAGGATTGTTTAACATTACTGTCAAATATTTGTTTGGCATTGTTGTCAAAGGGAGAGATTATATCCGTTATCACATTATCCAAAGGGAGAGATTGAACCAGAAAGGGAGAGTACATACAAAGGGAGAGAGTTTGACACAAGAAGAGAACACATCACATCAAAAGAAGAAAGATTCTACATCTATCCAGTGAAGGGATTGAAGACAAAAAGAGAGCTACAAGAATCAAATATTAGCTATGTGAGCTTACCGAGGACCAAATATTTGTATCGGTTATAGTACATAAGATTCACAGTTTGATGAACTTCAACTGTTAAATTTCATTTTGTATTAGTGATAATATAGTGTGTTTCCATCAATGCCAAAGGGAGAGATTGATGAACTATAACTGATTGAATGTTTGAAGATGTTAAGTTGATGATCACCAAGACACAGAAAGTTAATGCAAGTCATTAAATCAGTTAATGTATTGTATTGTCATTGATGTCAACTTGATATAATCTATATGGTCATACTGCTAAAGACTTCAAAGAACCAATGAATCAAAGGCTATGCTATCAGTAATGCATAAAAGTTAAGTATTCACAAAGTAACTGTATACACCGACGGAGTGTACACCGGCGGACAGAGTAAACCAACGAGAGAAAAGTCACAGTGTTACCTGACGAGAAAAAGCATAGCATTACCGATGAGCAAAGTTACAGTGTTACCCAATGAGCAAAGCATAGTGTAACCCAACGGAAAAAATTATAGTGTTGCCTGATGGACGGAGATCATGAAGACAACTGAAGTCTCACCAATGGAACAGTCAGTTGTCACTGACGACTAACTAAAGTATTGACTGACAGAACAAAGAGTTTAGAAATGACAAAAGTCTTAGCTTTCAAGAGCTAAATATAGAATTAACTGGTAGTTATCATTGTTTTAATTGACAAGATAAAGCCGCAGATAAGTAAAGGATTTAAAGTTGTTTTGTCTAGTTGGTAAGAAGATCTCTACGAGATAAAACTGGAGTTTTGTTTTAAATCTAATTGGTGAGAATTGTGGATCACGCCAAGATCAAGAAAGCCAAGAAATAGTGAAATCATGTCTATATAAGAGACAAGATAATTCAATATGAATTAGGGGAGTGAAAAGAGAATAGATGTTGAAGAGATCCTGAAGGAGAAGAAAGTCTTCATTCAAACCTGATCAATTAAGATGAGGAAAGAGCTAAATTATACAAACACCGACGAACAGTGATACATAATCATAGAGCAGAATAGTGTGGAGAAAAGGTATTGAATTGATAACATTGATTAGAAAGGTAATGAACTTACAATAGATCTAAAAATCTGGAATCCTAGTTGTATACGTGAACAGATCAATTTACTGTTTCAGTTATTATTAACATTCCCAATGTCTTGTGTGCACACTTGGATCTTGTGACACCTCATACCATGGGGGAGTTGATATTTTTGGTTTCACGTGGTTGGGTGGTATGAAAATTGTAGATATATCTACCACAACCTTCATCCAAAGCATTTTGAAGGTGATCTGAGGCAGTGAAGAAGTGATAGATTGAGCAGAATTGAGAAAAATCAGATTTTTTAATGTTTAAGAAAATATCATTTTCAGAGGCCTGTGGAGCGGAATATGTTGGCACGATGTTCCAAAGGCATGGTGCAAAGGGACTAATATTAGATATCCTGAAGACCTTTTCGACGTTATATGCCATTATTAATTCTGAGCAATGTGCTGAAAGTTATGACTCGACGAAGTTGGGGTAGTAAAATGTCAAAATGGCACAATTTTTACCAAGCCTACGAGCTCTTTTCCTTCGAGCATTTTACTTTCACGAAGCGCCATGGTTGTATGTGCCATGTGTAAGAACAACGTAACTTTTGAGGCAAAGGAAGGGAAATTTCTTGCTAGAAACGCCGCCAGCATGCCACGTGTCCAGTTTGCATTCGTAGCATTCAAAGGGGTGGCGGGGTCCACACCCTTCAATACAAGATGTTTTTTCAAGCGGTGAATCCCGAGGTAGATTTGATTTGAATATGCAACCTCTCACATGCACAAAAAAATGATGAATCATGGAGAAGAGGTTACAAAATGCATAGGTGGCATTCATGCTATGCGCATAGAAGAAGAATAATGATACAAAAATCAGAATGAGGAGGTGGTTGTAACAACCTCCATTATGAGGCTTCTACATATCACAAATGCAAGGCCCTTTCTTGGTGGCATTTTTGAGATTTGACTGGAGCATTCTTTCTATAAAAGCCCGCAGACACTTTGTAAAAAAGGGGGAGTTCTATTAGATCTAGAATTTATGTTCTAGAAGTCTTTTGTTCGTTGTATAGAAGAACACTTAGAAAATAGTTGCAGTTTCATTTTTTAGACCCTAGCCTTGTAATTTTGCAAATAATCAATAGAGGAGACATACTGGACTATGCCTTGTTTTCTTTTACTGTGTATTTATTCTATTTTGTGGGTGATTTTAGGTTCCGTGTCAACTCTAAATGACCGTAACTATTATTTATTATTTTAGGCTCTTATAATTCGACACAGACTTGCAAACTATTGGATCATGTCTGGTTATTCTTTCAATGTTTGTAATATGGGGTTATACGATGTCATTTTGTGAACGAAATTCTCTTGGAGTAGTTGTTTTAGTGGGATAATAAGAACATTCCCTGTGAGCCTTAGCATGTGCTTCTCGTGGGAAGATATGTTTTTTCTTGTGTCTAGGATCTTGCCATCTTGTTCTCTTTCCAAAAATGAAGAGTTTGTGGTGTTTTGTGCTCATTTCTAGGGTCTTATGTTCTTATTGTTTCTAATGGGAAGCTCAAAGGGTTTCAAAATCTTTGGTGCATCACCTTAGTTTTTGTTTAATTTTCTTTCCCCTTTCCCATAACACCAAAGAGAAGAACTCACTTTTATAAAATCTCGAAGGTTGTTTCATAGGGCGCAATTTGTCCCACCCCTGTGAAGCTTCTAGACTACCTTCTTTTAGGCTAGAGAGTAGAAAAATGATGAACTATTTTCCTGGCACACCCGGTGGGACTAAGCTTTCACAACTAGAGATTTAGTGCATTATTCAGTGTTTTCAGCCTTTAAGAGGCATGTTTCAAGCACTTGGCAACTCTGTAGCCCAATTTTTGTCTATTTCTAATGGTATCTGCTTGGTTCTCTATTTTGAGTATAACTTTCCCTCTTGCTTGAAATATCATTTATAGATCTCTTTCTTTCCTTATGCTTTGATATGGAGAGCTATTATGGATAACAATTTTTCCCCCTCCTTTCACAAAAATATAAGCATTTTGCCTCCCTACCAACAATAGCACAATAGAAATGCTTCCAATTTTGCTCCAGTCACCCAGCGAAAAAAAATTGTGAGCAGTTTCACAATTCCTTCCTCCCACCCACCCCTGCATACGCTTACAAACAACCACAAGATGCTCAATTTACTTCCTATCAACATGCTTACCCTCTCTCCCAACACCAAAATGTGGAAATCTAGGAGTATATCAACTGTAAGGAGATATTGTTGAATCTTCAAGTAGAATTAAGGGCTATCGAGGAGAATCAAGAATATCGCTGACGACAAGATGAGCTTTCTTACCGAGCTCACATGCTATAAAAGAAAGATGAGGTCCTAAAAAACCAACAAGAATAGTTTCTTGCAATGCAAGTTGCTACTAGAGAAGAAAGGACCAAGCGACTGGTGGCTATGGAAGAGCCAAGGCCAGCTAGAGGTGAGATTCCATTAACTTTCCAAGATGAGGAAATAGCTCTGAAAGAAGTGAAAGAAGAAGAATGGGGGGAGAAAAAGAGGAGTTAGAGCTCGAGCATAAAGAAGAGAAGCCAGAGGATATTGATAAGGTTGTATTTCAACCAATCTCTGTGCAACCAAAGGGTGATGATGAAGAGGACCACGTCCTCTTGTTTGAGGAGCTCCCCTTTTTTATTGATATGGAGGAAGAGGAGAAGGGTCATGAGAATATCCCTATCCTTGAAGATGAATAAAATGACTGCATCGGGATGTTCCTCAACTTGCACCATTTCATGTCATGGAGGGATTCATAGAGGAGATTGATGATGAAGGTATCTTTCTAGATGAGTTTGATGTCATTTTCTCATTCATTGACTGTGGATTGGTAACTCTCAAATAAAAAAGCCTTGAGGTGCAACAAAAAGAGGAGATCTCTATACCAGTGAAGAAGCCATTAGAGCTAGCCCTTGTTGGTCAGAAAGAGATCAAGGTACCAAAACCATCAAGAGGATATGCCATCAGACATTTAGCTCAGATCTGCAAGTCACTCCTAGTCATGCTTACATTAGAGCATGAAGATGAACTTCAAGAAGAGCGGGTTCAACTTACCCATTCGCTGTAGGAGGACAACACACAAACATGGGTGAGATTTCTTGTTCTAAAAAATTGGAAGGCGTTCCAACATATTGGATTTCTATCAATTCTCCTTCTCTGGCTAGTTGTCCACAAGTATGACGGGCATCATAAACTAGTTGGGAAGGGAAGCTACTTCAATAAGCTAGTCAATAGATTTTTTTAACATCATTTCAATGTAAATCTCTGTACACAGTAGGTTGGAAGTTTTCCTTTTCCAAGAAGTGATGTTGCACATGTTGCATTCTCCTTAAGGGAATGCATGTTTTAATTTCCAATTTTCTTCCAAGTGCATGCTTGCACAATTTTATGTGTCACTTATTGTTTTGAGGCAGGTCAATTTTTGTGTTGGCTCCCTTTTATGACTTTGTGCCCAATGGATAAGGTTTTGGTCTGCGTAACTAGAGATTTTGAGATTCTTTCTTAGCAAGTCAAGATCCCCTGTGAGTTGCCAAAATATAGATATATCTACCGCAACATTCATCTAGAGCATTCTGAAGATGATCTGAGGCAGCTA
Organism: Thuja plicata; assembly: GCA_018584345.1. Lineage (NCBI taxonomy): Eukaryota > Viridiplantae > Streptophyta > Pinopsida > Cupressales > Cupressaceae > Thuja > Thuja plicata. Next base: position 2,210,239 of record MU226547.1, on the reverse strand, counting down.
AGAAGTGACAGATTGAGTAGAATTGAGAAAAATAAAAATAATTTTTTTTTTTTTTTGATATTTTTTCTGTTTAAAATAGTGCATTTTTTAATGCCTTCAAAGAAGAATTTGAGGTCAAGATTTCCATTGGTCCCTTTGCACAATATGCCTAAGGCAGGGTGCTAAGGGACTAAAATTAGATCTCCTAAAGACCTTTTCGATGATATATGCCATTACTAATTCTGAGCAACGAGATGAAAGTTATGGCCCCACAAAGTTGGGGTAGTAAAATGTCAAAATTATGAAGTTCTTACCAAGTATTTTCCTTCGAGCAGTTTAGTTTCACGAAGTGCCACAGTTGTGGGTGCCTCATGTTATCACTTGCATAAATTTTGAGGCAAAGGAAGGGATATTTCTTGCTAGAAACCCACTAGCATGCCACATGTCCAGTTCATGGTTGCATTATTCAAAGGGGTGGCAAGGTCCACATGCTTCAACACAAAATGTCACTTTTTCAAACAATGAATCTTGAGGAAAATTTGATCTGAGTATGCAACTAATCGTATGTGCAAAAAATGAGGAATCATTGTGAAAAGGTTACAAAAGGCATAGCTAACCTCCATGTTGTGTGTGTGGAAGAAGAAAAATGATACAAAAATTGACATGCCGAGGTGGTTGTAACAACCTCCATAACGAGGCTTCCACATGGAAAAAATGCAAGGCCCTTTCTCGATGGCATTTTTGAGATTTGGCTGGAGGCATTCTTTCTATAAAATCTTGTAGGCACTTTGTAAAAAGAGGAGTTTCATTAGATCTAGAATTTCTATTCTAGGAGTCTTTTGTTCGCTATATAGAAGAACACTTAGAAAATAGTTGTAGTTTCATTTTTTAGACCCCAACCTTGTAATTTTGCACTTAATCAATAGAGGAGATATACTAGACTATACCCAATTTTCTTTTACTGTGTGTTTCTGTTATTTGTGGATGATTTAAGGTTTTGTGTCAATTTTGAATGAGTGTAGCTATTATTTGTTATTTTAGGCTCTTATAATTCGTCACACACTTGCAAACTATTGGATCATGTCTCGTTAGTCTTTCAATTTTTATAATATGGGGTTATACCATGCCATTTTGTGAACATAATTCTTTGAGTAGTTGTTTTAGTGGGATAATAAGAACATTTCCTGCAAGCTTTAGCGGGTGCTTCTCGCGAGAAGATATGAATGTTTTGGCCTATGTCTAGGATTTTTCGATCACATTCTCTTTCCAACAATGAAGATTTTGTGGCATCCTATGCTCATTTCTAGGGTCTCATTTTTTCTAATGGGAAACTCAAAGGGTTTCAAAATCTCTGGCGCATCGCCTTAGTTTTTGTTTACTTTTCTTTCCCCTTTCCCACAACATTGAAGAGAAGAGATGACTTCTACAAAGTCTCAGAGGTTGTTTCATAGGGCACAATTTGTCCCACCCCTGTAAAGCTACCAGACTGCTCTTCATTTATGCAAGAGCGTAGAAAAGGAATCAACAATAACTATTATTGGGGATCAAAGTTTTGAGGTTTATGAATTGAGTTGTCTCCTTAGGATCTACCCATTTTGTATTTACTTTATGTGTTTAATTTCATTTGTGTGCAAAAATTGCAATTGACAACATGTATTGGACCATTTTATTGGATGCAATGTAATTGTTCCATATATGTGGTACTAATTGTATTCATGATTTTATATCTATCAATGTTGACATTAGAGACACATGGTACATGAATATCTTTTAAAAATTTCATATAGTTGGACAAAATAAACTTAGGAAACTTTGTTTGGGCTTTAAAATGAACATAGTTCTTAGAAAATGGATTAGAAGTATTAATGAATCAGGAAAATTTTCTTTGGGCTTAAAATGAACCATGTAGTTTTCTTGAACTCTATTTTTTATAAAATCACAAAATCAAATTCCAAGTGTTTTAAACTTCACTAATTAAGCTTTTTCATTTTGGATTTTCATTAGATTCCATGAAAGGGATAGGCCTTAACTCTCAACCCGGATCAACAAAGGGCCATTCTTATTTGCCAAAATTCTTCAAGTGTGCCAGTCCTTAGACTTCAAAATTTCACCTTAATGCCTAAGATAGACTGCGGTAAGTAAAAAGTCTTGTCTCCAATCCCTAATTGCCAAAGTGTAATTTCTAGTCTTGCATCATCGACAATTATCAAACATTAGGCATTGGGCTTATGGGATTTTCCTTTACCAAGTTCTCCTCTTTGTAAATTAGGTAAGGCATAATGTTGATCCCCAATTCCTTGAAAATTCCTCTTCTAGGTTTTGTAGTTAGCAAGTTTTTCAAGCTTCATCTTTTGGGGTTGAACCTTGATGGTTGTGTTTTTGGGGAAACTTGTGGTAAGCTTGAGATGAATTGATGCCCTATTGTGTTAGAGGAAAGGTTGCATGCCTACCCCTAATATCCATGTTGCATTGGGAGAAAGCCAAAGGCCTACCCTCGATACCCCATAGCATAGGAGGTAAGGTTGAAGGCCTACCCCTCCAGTCCTATTGTAATTATCTTGTAAAAGGTCGAAGCTCTATCCATTGGCCTAGCTCTTGTCATCCTTGGGGGAAGAGTTAAGTCAAATCCTTAGCCATCTAGGATTGATGAGGATGAAAGAGATTAAACTCTCCTAGTTAGGCAACCTCTTGGGTAGGTTATCCTTTGTCTTGGAGGATTGTCCTTGGTATTTTTAAGCGGTTCTTGGTAATCCTAAAATAATCGATTAAAATCTTGGTCCATCCCATTTTTTGTCTGAAGTCACATATTTTTTTAGAAAATATAATGATTTAAGCCTTGAGAGTTCCCATTTAAAGGAATTAATTAAAGAAAGATAGATAAAACCCTCTTATGTGAAGCCCATTGGATAGAACCCCTATAGTATTAAATCATACCTATGATGAAGCCTCTTCTGCACCTATCAAAATGTGGACAAAAGCCACATTTACTTCACCTTTTGGTGGACAAATAAGTTCATTTAGAAGTTATGTTTTGCAATTATGTAACACTTATTATCAAATTTACAAAAAAAGTATAATTTTGAATATATTATGAATTCTAAGGTCATTATTTCACGCTTGGAAAAATAGGAAATAGAGAAAAAAAATTGTAAAAAATATTTTTTCCCTAGGTATTAATACCCTCATTTCAACACAAAAGAAAAAGTTAATTCAAATGTACACAAAATAAGTTATGAATGATGACATACATCTTTCTCTAAATCACATTTACTTTGACTTCAAAAAATTAACTAAAAATATTTATGCAACAAAAAATAATGAAAAAATATCCATACACTAGATATTGGTATGAAAAAACTATATTTTAAACATTAGAATTTTATTCTTTCTATGAAAAATGTTTTTGATATTAATCGATAGCAAAAGAATGTTGTTGTCACTTACAAAACTACTACCCTACGACATAAAATCCATGTACCAAAAAGGTCATTTACAACAAGGTAAAAAACATACCATTAATAGTACTAGCAGAACAACTAGTAACACACATCAAGAGTGGGTAGACAACTCACCCACATCGTGGACAGGAGAATGAGAAACTAAAGAGTGATTTTTTCTTCACTAACGGACAATTGTACTATCACTAGGACCCCCACCACATGGGGGAGCCAGTGGAACCCTCTTTGAGAGGTTGTCAGCACAAGGAATAGAGTGTTGGGAATGTTGCATATCATCAACCAAAGGTTAAGGTAGACCAGGAGTAGTAGTTGGAGGAGGGTCCATGCAGCCAGAGCCCTAGGGACACGTCATCAACAAGAGGTGGAGTCGGTTCCATCGGGTCTGAGGATGCCGAATCATTAGTAGGAGCATCACTCTGAGGCGGGTCATCATCAACATGTTAAGAGTCATTACAGAAAGAAACAAAGGTCAGGACGATCAAATGATTATCATAGAATCCTTCCACCAAGTGACAACACCTTTACAATTCGAGAGAACAATCTATAGTCAAATGGCCAATAGAGAAGCACCACAAACATCAAAAGTGGAGGCCCTCACAATTAAGTGATTAGGTCGATGGCCTATCCCTAACCACGAGGACCACTTCTCAAAAGGGGTGTGGAGATATCAATGTCCAATAAAATGTGAGCGAAGTTAGAGATGCCCATAGCGGTTATAGCCTCATCCACCTTTAAGAGATGACCAATAGAGTTGTTGATGGCCTCCAAAAAGGAATTCTGTGCAAAATAAATGCGAAGTTTGGAGAGACAAACCCACACTTGCACATTGAGTTGTTCAATAAGAGGGTTAAAGGAGAATGTCTAGAGTTTGGCTAAGAGCAATTGATTTCCAAACCCCACAACTTTCCTAGCAACAAATCTCGGTCTTTAGAAAAAGGAAAAAAAAACAACAACAATAAAAAAGAACCCTTTGCACAAGGGAAAAGATCAATGTTACCATAAACTAAAAATATCCAAGAATCCATCACCCAAGGATGAAGATCTGGAAGAGAAGGCCAGAAACCAACAAATCTACAAAATAACCTACAACATTGGTATAAATCCAATTTATCCATCACATCTCAACCACACACCACCATAGGAGATGTATTGGCACAAGCAAGAGGTTGAGATTTGTCCTTTGAAGGAATAGTAGCAATAGATTTAGCAACAAGAGGAAAGATCTATCAACAACAATAGAGAGAGGTTTTTTTTTTTTTGTTTTTTTTGGTGGGGGGGGGGCATTCCCAATCACGACCTTAGTAGACCCAATACCATGTCTCTGGGAAGAGTGCCTAGTGAGCACCGCTCCACCGGAAACCCTTCCATCAATAACACTAGGAACATCAACTAGAAACCCCAAATCACCCACAACCATGGGTGAAGTAGCACCTAGAAAAGACCGCAACCCAAAGAGCGTTGAGGAAGAGGGATCTAGGTTATGCATGATGACATAAATGCCAATTCTAAAAAATACTAATTACTATAAAAAAAAAAGAAACTATCAAAAGTTATGTTAAGATATGCACAATTTATATTTGATTTTTTAAATATATATAAATTCTACAAAAGAAATCTCACAAATTAGTAGTTGCTTCTGTTATCCAAAATCTAATCATACAAAAAAATAGGCACTAAAAGAGAAATTTGCATGTACATGTTACCCAGTTAACACTATCTTACAGGTTTTGATGATTTACATTCACTTACTACATTTATTATCAGATTGTCATTTTATGTACTCTAAGTATTGATCAAATTATTATACATTCAAAATTCATCATTGATCATTACATTGTGCATTCATAAGAATATAGTACAAATGTCCTTTGATTCATATTTCATGTTTCAATAAACATAGTACATTGCAAATGAAAGTAAAAAACTGGGGTATGGAATAAAGGTCCCATGCATTGCCTTGTGTTTATATCTTGTGTCTACTGGTAGTTCTGTCAGGTCTTCATCTGCATCTAGGTCACTCCCGAGTCTCCATCAGCATTCAGGTCCTTAGGGAAAATATCTACATGAA